>JACONP010000363.1:0-67500 GCA_016624345.1 Platycodon grandiflorus
AAACAATATTTTGCTCCCCTAGATTATCATTCCGGTTGTGCTTGACCTTATTCTCCTCCTACATGTGTATCATCTCCCCTACATGTGTATTATCTCCCCTTTTGACCAAAATATCAAGAAGTTGTTGGTATTTGTTGCACAAGGTATTCAAAAACCGAATCGTGATCAATGGAAAAAAGTTGTTCTTGCAAGGTGGAGACAAACTAGAATAGTTGTGACGACCTCAGTCATCACTTGCTCCAAATCTATATACTAATATATCGTAGTATCTCAAACTTGTAAAGGAAAATAAATAACCCCTAGATTCTAAAAAAATGTAAATCTTATAAATATCGACCTTGATACAACAACTCAATCAAAACCCAACTTTTTCAACAATCACTTCTATTATAACCAATCACTAGACTCGCTCTCTACCTCATCTCGCACCTAGTTACGCTTCCACCGCGCACCCCGATCAAATTAAACCCGCAAAACTCAAATAACTAGTGGGGTGAGCTTGTGAGCTCAGAAGGGAGTGGATATACAATACCACAAAATAGAACGAAGACCTACGATTCAAATATCACTTTGTCCATGAAGTTAAACTATGGACAATAACTCGTAAATCAATAAAATCATGCCCTTGGCAAATCAACGTTCAAAGAACGAAACACGTATATATGCTCAAAGCATCAAAAATATCTGCTCAATCATATATCACGCTAGTATACTATCGACTCAGTTCATGGCAAAACAATAACCGAATCAATCATTGACACCCAATCATTTGAGCCCACCAACTCATAAACAATAACAAGGGTCTCACCGAGGCCGAAGATACCGACTAGTATCACTAAACTATTCCAAATAATAATGTTTTTAACCAAAACACGGTAAATTACGAAATCACGATAAATCATAATAAACACATCCTTTTCGAAATCCATTTGATAAACAAGATGAAACGATAACAATAAATCATATTTCAAGATACGAATATTTTAGAAATATCACGTGATAAAAATGACACTAATCGCATCGTATACTCCCTTACCTCAAAAATGCTTAAAACTCAATACCGAAAATCATTGGTGCAACATCATGTTTTTCGATAGAATCAATCTACACCTCAAGCATGTCGATCCTACGAAATCGGTTCGTCAAAACACCCGAGCATCGTGAACCAAATTGATATTGCACCCAAAATAATATCACACGGTTTGATAGGGACAGAGGGAGAAATCACGACTTAGGGACGTTGAGGAGGGTCGGGGACGGTGATGTATGTATATCTTGAGGAAGAAGCGAAGAATATACAATCCTAAGCTTATATACTCAAATTCAATGGTCAAAAGTCATTAAAGGCGATTTCACCCTTGCGCCACGGGATGAGTTGACTCAAACATAATAAACTAGTAGTTTTTATTACTAAAATAATAGATTTAAAATAGTACTCCTCCGTCCCTAAATTATTGTAGGTTGACCCGACACACGGATTAAGAAAACTCAATTGACTTGATTATCAATATTTGTATAGTGTGTAGTTTCCTTTAATGCCTATGTGTATGTGGCCCATAATTAAAGTACGGAGAAAAAGTAAGGGTAAAATGGTAAAAGTGGTGTTCTAAAAAAGTTTTCAAACAAGATAACTATTTAGGGACGGACAAAAAAGGAAAGAAAGACAATAATTTAAGGACGGAGGGAGTATAAAATATTAAAAGAGAGTCAAACATATGACTTAGTCAAATTTAGTAAAAACTACTAGTTTATTATCAAGGATTACATAGAAAAGTCAACCAAATATTTTCAAGTCAAATTAAATTTGTTTATATTTTTTAATAAAAATAAGTAATTTTCGGATCTCACAATAGTGGCAAGTGTGAGACACATCCCGATCAGACTGGACTACATCCGTAGCAAGTAATCTTGGGAACTAAAGATGAGGAAGGAGAAACAATCTAAGAGGGATTCAAGAAGGTTTTACTGAATGCAACAACTTCCTTAAAGGTGTATGATGCAATCTAATTAGATTAGAAAGGACCACTATTAGCACAAGGAAACTCGTAAGACAATGCAATCAACACAAAATAGAATCCTAAAACATGAAGGAAATACAGCTCAACATGGAGTGTACCCGACCAAAAATTTCGATAAGCCAAGGCAAGATTTGCATCATATTATCACAGTCAACCTTTTTACAATTTGCACAATATCCCTTAGACAAAATAAATCCAAGAAAAGTCAAGATTTAAGTAATTCTCAAATTTCCTATAAAAACTAAATATTAGGATGGAAAATAGATTTACTAATATATGCATACCCTATGATTAAGGGTGTAAGGTCGAATCACGTAACCTAACCAAACTAGACCTAATTGGTCGATTTGGTTTGGTTTTGGTCCAAGGTGGTTCTCGTCTTGGTTCCAAGAATATTTAAATCATCCGCTTTGGTTCAGTTCAATTTAATTTGTGATTTTGGGTTGAACCGAACGAACCGCTATACATATTTATTTATTATTATACATATATTAATAAATTTACTTAAACTTTGATTGGAGTATTGTAAACTCGTTAGCATGTTGTTTGCCTAAACTTTAATTGGGATTGTATTTTACGCTTAATTTTTTGATTAGTTATTTTATTTTGTATTAAAGCATTTGTTATTTATAAGTCTTTTTTCCCTAGAATATTTAAATTATTAAACCGTTAAACCGAACCTAATCGAACCTGTTCGGTTGGTTCAGCTTTTGAAGTCTATGACGCCGCTTTGGTTTGAAAAAGATAGAATCGATAGGTGGTTCGGTTCATGATTTTGGTCCAAACCAACCACTTACACCCTTACTAGTGACTTATGCTTGAAAATATGAGAAGTAAAAAGAAAACGCACACAATGCGTGATATGGACCGGTTTTAAAGATGTAGGCACATATGTTGGCACATTTTGAATTACACTTTTTCCCATATTCATTTATCAATCACAAAACAACAATCATATTACTACTTAGTTAATTAGCCAACTAAAACAGCTAATTTGTTATGCGATACCAAAGTGTAAATGACTAAAAATAAATGTAAACAAGAGTAGAAAATTATTGTAAATACAATTTCATAGATTATTTGATAAGTTTAATTGTATTAGAATATCTTCTATGATAAAAATTATGAAAATTAACTTTAATTACTCTCGGGCATAGCACGGTGTTAGGACCTTTGTTTAGATTAGTGTTTTGATGATGCTAACTAGGTTAGATTAATCCTTTTTTATGCATAGGAAATTGTAAAAGAGTTTTATACCATGAAGAAAGGTTCATGTTGTAATTAAGCTGTTTCACAGCATGAAAACAACTAAGATAGCATATCGTAATTGTTTCATGAAGATATAACAGCTATGTTATAAAGCACGTGGCAAATTTCATAATGGTCACACAAATGGCAAAACTAAATTTTCAGAACAAGAAATCCTAATTAGGGCGACACCAAGAATGTGAGAGAGTCACTCTATGTGAGACAACGGATAAGCAAGCTGGCAGACTAACCAAATGCATGCAAGTGGATAAAATAAGTTGCTAATTCAACTGTTGAGCAACCGCCAGTTCTCAATCAAACTGCCTATATAAGGAGCACATCAAATGAAGAAAAAACACGACATAAACACACATCATAAAATACACGAGCATATTTATAATTCTTATTCACCTTCAAAGATTTCCAAGTCAAATATACCGAGTTTCATTCATAACTCGATCGTATAGACAAAGAAGATTGCTCTTACAAAGTGCTCAAGTCTCTCACAAAGCTCACTCAAGACTAAGTCAGTCAAGAAGATCTTTATCATTGCTTTTATTAGACTATCTAGAGTTATTTTATAGAGGCTTTTCTTTATTTACTTTGAGACTTGTGTGAAGAACCTAGTTGGGGAGCCAACTAGTTGAGCAAGAATTGAGCTTTTTCCTTCGATTCCCAATAATCCGTGTAATTAAGAGAGTTATAGCGGATTACTAATACCCGCCCTACGGACAAAAGAATTAAATAATAATGCAATTCATATTTTAGCATAATCACATAAATTCGTATATACCTAAAATTTGTGAAAAAGTTAGATTAATGCATATTTGTTTCAACTCGAGATATAAGAAATTCATTGTACATATAATTTGTTTAAAGAAATATATATTATATTTTAAGCAATTACATTCAAGATATTTAAATTACAATTTTTTTGTGTGAAATCTATGTTGCTCACTTTAAATACGATGACCTTAACTAACCAAATAGTAATTACAAAAAGTTTAAAAATTAATTTTATTTATTTGGAATACGGTTAAAGTCAAAACAATAATTAGAGAAAAAGTTAAAAATTAAAAAATGTTTTACAGACTTTTGATATGGTTAAAGTCAAAAAAAAAAAAAAATTACATGTAAAAAAAGATTTTATAGATTTAGGATAAGGTTAAAGTTAATTTAAAAAGTTACAAAGGCTAAATATTTAGGATACGGTTAAAGTCAAAACATTAATTAGAAAAAAATTATAGGTAAAAAAAGATTTCTGATTTATGATTAGGTTAAAGTTAATTTGAAAAGTTACAAAGGTAAACCTTGTTGTTGGGCGGGAAAGTTTTATACGTAGCGACCATGTGGACAATGAGAGGAAACATTGGTTTTTGTTTTAATTATTATTAATAGATTGCCTCATAGAGCCAGAGGGTTGTGATGAGTTGATGTAGGATAAGAGATCCGAAACACTATAAATCATTGTATCAATTTTTCTATCCCTTTACTCTTTACTTTAATGCATTTATCTTAAATGTTTATCTGTAAATGTGTGTTTGACTGTCTCTATAAGTTATTCTCTCAACCTTTACTAAAACAAGATCATAACTTCTTTTAAACACTATAAATATATATCACTTTGCAAATACAAATTTCGCTGTGCAAACTACAAACTCGTTATACTCAAACTAAATAGTTTTAATTTCAAAATGTGAAACTTTCAAACAAACAGTTTTCTCAAGTGATTAAGTGTTATTCAACCATATTTTCACAAACAATGGAATATAGATCCTGCTTGTAACATTAGATAAGTAAACTCAGCACAACTAAGTATTACTGTGAGTTACAAAAGCATTGTGTTAACAAAGAATTTAAGGGATCTCTCACACGGCATGGCTGCTAGTTAAGAAATTAAAATATAATGTGTTTTCTTCAATCTCATATACATTGTTTGCTAGACAAAAATTACAAATAAATAAATCTATAAACCGACAAGCGCGTACATCACTTGATAAAAGGGCTGTTCTAGCTTAACCATAGGTCTCGAATTTGAGTTCTATGGGAACATAGCGTGCTAAATACTTGTTGGGAGAGCTACTACGCTAGGGGTGTTAGAGTATTTGGTTTCATCCGAAAACCAAACCGAAAAATCGATCATCCAACCGAACAAACCGAAACCGAATTTGAATTTGGTTTTGGTTTGGTTTAGTTAACAAAGAGAATTCTAATATGGTTTTGGTTTTGCCTTTCAAACCAAAACCAAACCGAAAACCGAATTAGAAAAATATAATAAAATTAAATATATTATTATTAGTTATATAAATAATTATTAGTTATATAAAGTTTGAATTATGTAATTCATTGTTTCTTTTTCAATATGTTTTTTTGACATTTGTTGGTTTATTTAAATGTTCTTGTAATGAGTCGCAGAAATAACACAAGTGACAACTCAAACAAATTTCATAGATGTTTAGTGACAAAAGAGGCCAACTAATGTGTGGAATCCAAGACCTTCCTTCAAGTTCTAGTGAATAAGTATATGTAATCTTGCATTTTTAGGGATATTATGTAATTTTGTTAAAATTTTAATCTTTGTTTTGAATTTTTAAAATGATAAATATTTAAACTTTGAATTGAATTGTAGTTTTAACATTTGTTTGGTTAAAACCGAAACCGAACCGAACCAAACCGAAAACCGATTCGAATTTGGTTTGGTTTCTTGGTTTTTTATTTGGTTTGGTTTGGTTTTAAGTTTGAAATAACAAAAACCGAACAAACCGAACCGAACAACCCGAAAACCGAACCGATGAACACCCCTAACTACTGCCACTTGTGATCCGGCCAACTCGAGAGATTAGTCTTTGCCTTTCATACCTAGGGACACCTTTGAGAAACAAAAAAAATCTACATCCATTGTCTACTATCTAAATTTCCAATTATACCCTTAACTCATTTTAATTTATGGAGTTTTTGTTTTCTTGGTTAGGGTAACAATGAGAAATTAGTTGATTAATGGGGAAAACTAGGTTGCCAAAATGTGAGATTCAAATAAAAAAAATTAACTAAAAACGCTAGATGTTTTTGTCCAAATAAATAGTGGTGCATAACAAATTGGTAACGCAAGATGACTTTGGCCCAAGACTATTCTTAATATTATTTCAATAATTGTAGTTTTTTACCTATAATATTCTCCCTTCATTACTAAATTATTATCATGTTTAACTTTTTGACTTAAATGACTATTTTTTAAATGAAATTTGACTTTTATTTTTAATTTTTTCAAAATAAAAAAATTCGTAGTTCGTAGTAGTATATATATATATATATATATATATATATATATATAAGTCAAATATGTATTTCAAAAACAATCCGTTTGACTAAAAAAAAATCAAATATGACAATAATTTAAAAATGGAGGGAGTTATAAATATATGTTTAATAAGGAGTAAAATTTGATATTGTCTTGTACTAATATTTCAATATAGTAAGTGAACAATTTTTAGAGATGGAGCGTGAAGGGGTACTACCTAAGTCGTCAACCTCAACAATAAACCTCGTATGAAAGCAAAGATTGGAAACCTCGAGAGTGACCTCCAAGAGTGCGAGCTTCTAATGTCGACCTACAAACCAACACTTATCGCTCATTCGAAGCGACGTCCGATCAAGGTCCACATCGCAGCTCGTTCAGAGCATTAAATAAGAGTGGACAGGACCCGATGGGTAACCCAACTATTATCACCTAATGCAGTCCTAACATGCTACCCCTTAGGTAATCAAGTGCGAGAGTACTGCGCATTAATGAGAGAAGACGAGGGAAGGCCTTCCACAGACTGGTCCCAAGCTTTACTTGACGGACACTAGCTCGCCTCCCCTAAGATTATTCAGTATAAATACTAGGTAATCTTCTTCATTAAGGAACTAACAACTTCATTCTCTAAATAACTCTCCAGAGCTCTCAAATCCATAGCATTAACTCCATTGTTGTTGGCCTTGATTGTTTAGGTAATCAAGTGCGAGAGTACTGCGCATTAATGAGAGAAGACGAGGGCAGGCCTTCCACAGACCGGTCCCAAGCTTTACTTGACGGACACTAGCTCGCCTTCCCTAAGATTATTCAGTATAAATACTAGGTAATCTTCTTCATTTAAGGAACTAACAACTTCATTCTCTAAATAACTCTCCAGAGCTCTCAAATCCATAGCATTAACTCCATTGTTGTTGGCCTTGATTGCTCTCCCTAGAGTTCATAAATATCATCCTATTGAGTCTAACACCGGAGAGTTATAGCTGGGCCGAGTCCCAGCAATCTCACGGCGCTTTCTCTCTTATTAACAGTGATACCAGGCCAGATATCCACAACGACTACTTTCACTGGCGCGATCTCCTATTTTGGCGCGATTAGTTGGTTCCATTGTGCTGGGAAACTCTTTTTTTGACATAGTCTTTTCGCTTGAAAGATACCAGAGAAGACAATATCATGGAAAACCAATCGACTCAGGGTGATATCCCACCACCCCAAGACACCGCCAACCCGAGTGCGCAGTTGTCGAGTCACCCTATCAACAACTGGTAAGAACACCAGAACTGGAGGAAGGCCCGAATGGCCCAAAGAAAGGCAAGATGACTAATGACGCTAACCAAGCTCGAGTCGGGCCGACGAACACCTCACAAAGGTCTCCTCCCAAGCAAGGGTACTCAAGAGAATGACGAGGTCGAAGTCACGGGGGCCACAGAAGAAACCCATGACTCGGGCTAAAAGGGATCGGGCCAAATATGAGTTTTGGAAAACAAGCGAGGATCTTGGCAAGAATGCAGTCAGTAAAAGAAAATGTTCGAGATAGCGAACAAATCTGTAGCTCCGGGACCCCACCAGCAGAGCCCCGAGTGGGTTTCCCGATAGAGGAAGATAGAAAAGAAAGAGGTCGGGCCCCCTCGAGCGACCAGTTCACCAAAGAAATCTAGAGCTCACATTAAGACCAGACTCGTCCTCCTTGGGGGGGGGTCTAGCCCACGAATCAGTGCTCACTCCCAACTGAGCTATTCCAAAAACCATCATTAACCCGCGAGATCCCACAGTAGGGTTAGGGGCGAACAAGAGGACTCAGGGTCGCGTGCGAACGGTAAGAGGCCGGAGAGGTCTCGGGGGGCACAACCAAGGTTGCCCTCCTCGAAAAATCCAAGGGAGGAACATTCCGTGTACTCAGAAGCCATATCTATAAGAAAGGAAGGAAGCAAGCAAAGGTCTGATAGCAATGACCCGTACCGAAAGCTCAAAATGAGGTTGGAGACCCTGGAGATGGGCAGGTTAGATATGAACAGGGAAATCGGAGCGGTCCCTTTCACGAAGTGGATAAGGGATTTTCCCCCAAGCTCGCGGCTGAAAATGCCCACCTTCGAGAAATACGCAGGACTAACACGAGCCACTGAACACACTTGAATGGGTTCGAGGCACAGATGAGCCTTGTAACTAAGGAGGAGCCCGTACTATGCAAAGCCTTCACGGGAACCTTCCAAGGAAAGGTCCTCACGGGATGGAAAACCGAAGGTAAACTATATCGACAGTGGCACGAGTTCAAGAAGGTCTTGAGCCAACATGCCATGGCGGGCTGCTCGAATCGCTCCTAAAATTAGGGATATAACCCTTATCGTCAGGATGGCATGGGTACCTCTCTTCCCACTCCCGCAGATCGTGGAACGATCTCGGGCTAGACCTCTTCGGGCTCCTCGGTTTTCTTCCTCTTGGGAGCGTTCCTTCTTAGAGCGGAAGCGTTCACGGCCTTCCCTAAGGTTGATACACCCCTTTTTTTCTCTCTCTCTCTCTCTCTCTCTCTCTCTCTCTGTGAATTGAACGATAATCGCAAGAAAAGAGCTCGAAGACCCATCATAGTGAGTCACCTTTTAAAGATTCGCATCCGGGATCTGCGAGCTTGTCGGTCTGATAGGGCTTATCATCGAGTGTAGAGGTCATCAATATGCGCACCCCATTGAATAAGTAGTGCATTGGCTTTGCTAGGAAGCACGGCACTCCGCCCCGTCCATGGACTTATAAATTCGAAAACTCTTGGGTGACCTAGCAAAAATGGGCCTCTCAACTCTATTTATCCTCATGCCCAAGGAAACGAAACACGAAGGGGATGAACTGAAGCTTTGTTAAGAGAAATGTGAAAAAGGAAGTAGATGATACCTCAAAATTGAAAGGTCAAGTGGGCCAAAGGCAAACAAATTCTCAAAGCAGAAGGTGAACCTGAAACATGAGCGTTACCAGAGTTAGAACCAGAAACCCTCCCCCTACACCGGAGGGAGTCGACACCGTGGCAAGAACGAGAACAAGCGGACCCAAACTGTGGAAAATAAATAACAGCAAAGGAAATAGAGAGTAAATCCTAACCCATGAAGCAAGACCAAGAAGGGATAGCATGAATACACCGAAACGTGGGTTACGCTCAAACGAAGGGCAAGTCAGAAATCGCACCGACCTCCCAAAGTTTTAAGGGGTTCCGAAAAATAGTGAAAAGTTGTTGTATTTTGTATAGATTTGCTTGTATTCATAACCTAAGTCTAAGTCAAGGTAACTAATGGGCATGCGTGTCTGTTAGAGTGGCAACTTATTCTTAAGACAATTGCTTGTAATAGCTTAGGATTGCTTCTTGCACTTAGCTTAGTGTTCAGAAGTCGGCATGTTGTATATCAGCCAAGTTCATATCATCCATCTTCATATCAGCCATGTCCCTTAAGTCATCAGCCATGTTAGCTTCACCCAAGCTTCATCAGTAATGTTGAAGCTGTCTGACCAAGACTTGTAAAGTCCTTCGTTGACTTTAACATAACGATAACCTGCAAAAACCATTTATTGGTTCATTCCTTATAAGACATCATCTCAGAAAAGGACATTCTGCCAGCATCCTTTGTCTAACTATCTTTGGCAAATTGGCAGAATACAGCCTGGGCTTTGCAGAACTCCCTATCAGATTTGAACAACAAGATTAAAGCATTTAATGCAAGTATCTCCAGCATTAAATGCATCTAAATCCAAATTCTCCCAAGGCTGAAGATCTCCAACAGCTACAAGGACTCTCCTGAGTATAAATTGAAGACTCCATTGAAGCATTGAAGTGACCTGAATCTACAACTCTGAAATCTTCATCTTCAACACAGCTAGTGCATTCAAAGCTTAAAAGCTAATTCTGTCAAAACATTCTTTGAAGAGCTCCAAACTGAGAAGCATAGTCTTTATTGCTCTTCATTGATTGCAATTCTTAGCATTCAAAGCACACGAGAATTATATTTTCGTAGATATCAATTCTCCCACAAACACTTGGTCAACTATTTTATGTACACGATCTATTAGTGATCTATCTTGTAAAGATTCTAGTGAAAAACTTAGTACACGTTTTTCAAATCTAAAGTTGACCAATTTGGTTGTGGACGTAGCACTTATTTATAAGTGTGAACCATATTAAATCTCTTATCTATCTATTTCTTGCACTTGTAACTTGCTATTACTTGTTAATTTCTAGAAATTCCAACAGCTCATAGAATAGCTGATCTTGTCCTAACAAGATCAGTCATCTTGAACTTGTCCTATACTTCACTCTATTCCGCTGTAAACTATTTTCTAACTCTCTTGTGAAGTAATCTTTTAAAACAATTTTTAAAATTGGACATAGGCTATTCAACCCCCCCTTCTAGCCTATTTGAGCACCTTGGGAACAAACAAAAGTGAAAATGGGGTGAAGGGAGCAAACTGGTATTGTACCCCTCAAAGGATGACGTCGTTTAAAGCGTAGCATTTTATGCTTCAAAAATTAGCTTCCACCAGGGCCAACCCACGTAGGCCAACTCGGACCCTCCTTACGGCATCGTTTCGGGAATGCACAGACGGTTATTTTTTGAAACACCAAAATGCGCGATGTTGGATTTAATGCGCCACACTTAGTGAGCCACGCCAATGATGATGAGATTTCCCTCAAATATCTGGGCCAAATTCCCAGAAACCAAGACTAAGGTTGGTAGGACGCCTTAAAACTTCAGCCTTAAGCTCGCCTGTAGGTGACAGCTTGACATCCGAGAGCGGTGCCCCTCGGGAGGAGCTTTGTACACGATCAAGATTCAAAGAATCTTACTTCTTGGCTTCAAGACTCCATGCCACCACCAAGAAGTAGGGGGCTACTGAAGGGGTACTACCTAAGTCGTTGACCTCGACAATAAACCTCGTATGAAAGCAAAGATTGGAAACCTCAAGAGCGATCTCCAAGAGTGTGAGCTTCCAACGTCGACCTCCAAACCAACACCTATCGCTCTTCCGAAGTGACGTCCGAGGTGACGTCCGATCAAGGTCCACATCGCAGATCGTTCAGAGCATTAAATAAGATTGGATAGGACCCACGTGGGCAACCCAATTATTATCACCTAATACAGTGCTAACACGCTACCCCCTAGGTAATCAAGTGTGAGAGTACTGCGCATTAATGAGAGAAGACGGGGGCAGGCCTTCCACGGACTGGTCCCAAGCTTTACCCACCGGACACTAGATCGCCTCCCCCCAAATTATTTAGTATAAATACTATGTAATCTTCTTCATTCAAGGAACTAACAACTTCATTCTCTAAATAACTCTTCAGAGCACTCAAATCCATAGCATTAAGTCCATTGTTTTTGGCCTTGATTGCTCTCCCTAGAGCTCATTAAAAATCATCATATTGACTCTCACATTGAAAGATTATAGCTAGGCCGAGTCCCAGCACTCTCACGGTGCTTTCTCTCTTATTTTCAGTGATACCAGGCCAGATATCCACAACGACTACTTTCACTGGTATGAAATCCCATTTTGGCGCGATTAGAGCGAATACTAAATAACAATTTTCATAAGAATTGCAATAACTAAGGATTTATGGAAGCTTTCGAGTGTTTCAGGGGTATGCAAATTGATGGCGTCAAGTCAAATGTATGCTAAACTGGTTGAGTCTAGCATGTATATGACTAACCCAACCATGTGATGCGAGGTCACTGTTTTCTTGTTATACGGTATCGGTCAATTATATAGAACTAGCAACACATCCGCTACGCACAAAACCCCATCATGTTACATAAAGTTGTATCATTGTTCTACTTATCATTTCAAGATACGACTTGGGTACACATTATTTACAGATGCGAGTCAACGAACCCATATCCAGCTAGACTGACATCATATAGAAGAAACCAAGTTTCCGGATTCGGTTGTGGGTTCAGAAAGTGAGCCCTGCGTCCACCTCTTCAGCATCTCCAGTGCAGCCTTAGGTTGATCCATAGGAACCATGTGACCAGGATCATGGACCTGTTAGGCCATAACAAAACCATTTCAATACAAACATTAACCACTAGCAAGTCGAAAAGATCCTAAGATCTTCACTGGAACTCTTATCATTTAATTTTGTTTTTCCAATTCTCTGTTTTCTTGCACGCGCCTCAAAAATTAAGTTCTTTAGATTTATCGAGATGAGGATGCATTTCGTTATCCCTTCCGGACTCCAGTTTCCGACAACAATAGCAGAAATGGCACTAAAGAAATTTAAGAGAGCGGACAGGTTTGAAAAACAGTCCAAACAAAGACTGGGATAAGGAGAACTGAAAAATACCTTGAGAAAACTGAGAGGCCCGTGTTTTTTCAGCAAGCCTGCTTGAGAATCATCAACGTCAAAAGGAACTTCAGGGGATGCTACAAACTCCTTCTGGCCACTCCATTCCATCGCATGAACCCATCTCGAGTTACCTATTACAAGATCAAGTTTATAATAAATGAAACTATTCTCACAACTTGGGTAGAGCTAAATTGAAACAGAGCCTAGAAAGCTAACCGAGCCAGTTGCAAATAAGGTCATATTCTCCAGCATATACAAGCAACTTGATCCCATCCTCAAGAAGAACAGGAATGCCGACTTCAAGATTCCTCATCCAGTCCACAAGCATTGCCTGATACACGGTAGGGCTACACGAAACAAAATCTATGTCTCCAACTCCAAGAGCATCCCTAACAGATCTCTTGTTTAGGAGTGTCTCCAAGTTTGAAAAGTCATAGCAGAGGCTGCCCTCACACTTCTTTCTGACGTCATAGTACTGAAGTCAAAGACATTGTCATTGCTTTTCAAATTTCACGACGGGCTTTATTTTCTCACAATAATAAGGCGTTCGTTATATTACTTCTAGAGTTCTACATGTAATTACCTAAAAGAGATAAACTTAATTCTTCAAAAGGAGTTGTTTTACAGCATTTTCGATCTTTATCATAGAGTCTACAGAACTAACATCATTTCTGTACTATGGTTTGCAAAAACATAAACATCACCAGCGATGCACAATATAGAGTTGTGTACGAAGATGCCAACTGACTAAAAATAGGAAAGACTGAACCTCTTACATTAATATCACCAACACGCGCCATGATACCATTGAAAATGGTATTGCAAACCACATATGAAGCCATACAAGAGAGTGTCCCATCAGTGCCTGAAAAAAAAGAGAATAAAAATTAATAATGCAATCAAGCAGCATTCACAGAAATTTATGCTCCTTGTGCTAAAATGACCGTAATAAATAAATAACTCAAATTCTTAATCTTTAACCATATAAAGAGGAGTTGAGAGTGAGAGAGAGAGAGTACCACAAAGCTTTATTGCACTTTCACACACAGGCAAAATCAAGTTGATACGTTTGTAATCAGCCTCCTTGATTAGCCCCATGTCTAACGCATAATCAGTGTAAGCTTTGTATTGAATTTCTGGATTGGTAAGCCCATTTCCGATGGCAAATCCCTGTAAAACACCCAAGTTAAGTTCACAGACTCAAATAAAGGAAAGCCTATCACAGTCAAATATTTACTCCGAGGAGATACCTTCAGATTTATATGAAGTCCTTCCTTAGCTTTGTTTCCTTTGTGGACTTGAGCAGCAAAAGCAGGGATATAGTGCCCAGCATAAGACTCGCCGGTTATATAAAAATCATTCTCTGCAAACTCCGGATGCTCAGTAAAGAAGGCCTGAATCATTATCATGAGCCACTTGTCAGAAACCGATCCATAAGAAGATCCAGTATATAGGCCAAAAACTCGCATCTCTGGGCATCCCCCCACCCACTCTCTCCACACACGAAGAGATATATCTACACAAGTTCATGGTGTCATGATTCTCATCAACCACAGCTTTCTTTGTTTTCTCTTTCTTTTTCAGAAGTATGGCATATATTTGTTTCAAAAATTTCTTTACTACTTTCCTTTTGCTTTTGAAAAGAATCATTCAGAACTTGTCTACGGAGAGGAGACCAAGGACTATGCCTCATGTGTTATCATTAAACACCATCAGATCGACATTGCTTCCTTGCCCACATAAGTTTGTGGGTCTGGTAACTACTCAATACGCTGCAGCAGGTTACTCCAGGTATTACAGTACACATGCTAAATTTATGGGTATGCAAAGCTTAACCTAGGGTTAGGTTCCCTCTTAAAGAAAGATATAAATAGAAAGACTGTACCTCTGTTGCATAAATAAAAACATCTAACAATCATCACGCCGCATGCAATCATGACTGACCAACAGGATGCAATAAAACATATTAATCAGAGTTTCACTATTAGAGAGCGATTGAAAACATGCTTAACTATCTTAGGCCATGGCAAAAGCATGCATGATAGTAGCTTATAGTTCAAGCTCTAATCAATTTAAGTACTAGTTACACCCAAAGAGTCCACGGTCGAAATAATCAAGGAATATATTAGTGTCATTGGAGTTGATCATAATTACAAAAATACTTAAACATAACAAAGATGCTTACAACACAAGTTGAGGGTAAAGATAAAAGGGTATGAAAACTGTAAGCATAATTTTTTAGAGTGGACTCTTTAAGTGAAACATCACAAAATAGAATAGTGAACTCTTTGCCTGGAACGGATGGAGTATCTTCCACATACCAGATGCAGGGGCTGCACTGCTGCCAGCCTGCTATTGTATCACATGGCCTGGCTGCCTGGGCCATTAATACATGTAGCAGTGGTTGTATAGATTTTAAAAGACATCATCCTAAAGACAAAAACAACATTCAACCCATGGTAGTATGTATTTTTGTAATGCTTTTGGATTGGGAAGGAAATTAATCCATAATAGGTGGTCTTCATTCCATCTTTACACTGTCCAGGTGAAAATAAATTGTATATATATATATATATAATATATATATATATATGTATATACATATACACATATACATATACACATATACATATATGTGTATATGTATATACATATATATATATATATACATATATATATATATACATATATATATATATACATATATATATATATACATATATATATATATACATATATATATATATATATATAGGTAAATATGATTACCGGATGTATCCACCAAATCCCACTTTGCACCCACTATAAAAAGAATTCCCTTTCACACTTCATGTTAAAATTGTCCCACATAACACCCTTGCCTTGGATGGACTTTAGAAAGATAACAAAAATTGACATGAGCAGGTCACGTGCGGGGGTATTTGGGTGAATTTCATTCTCTTTTATTTTCTCTTAAATTTTCTGTCTCTTTCAACTTTTTTCTTTCTTTCTCCAGTTCTCCCCACCCCCCGGCCAGCATACTATCGTGTCCAGATTCAATACCCATTCTCCCGCACTATCTCCTTCCCATAAATCCATCTCCCTCATACATCCATCGCCATAATCGCCATTTTTCACCATCGTTGCCGATTCCGCCGCACCTTCTAAAGATTCTCTGCCGCCGGCGACATCGTCTCTTCCAGCATAGATTCTTCAATCTTTCCTCTCCGATTCAACTCCACGACTTGCTCCCGTGGTTTATCTTTGGTTTTCCCACACCGGTAACGTAGGCGGCATGATTGTTGATTTTTTTTTGAGCTCTTTTGTAGATTTTGTGAATAGTTTCTCAGTTGTTTAGGCCTCCTAATCTGACCATGTATACTTCTAGTGGAAAAAGAAAGCGTCACCTATTTTGACGTCTTCTGATTTTATCTACAGTTTATTATATATATATATATAATTTTCAATGGTTACTACATCTTTAACTATTGATGGTTACTCTTATTATTATCCATTGGATCAAAAATCAAATAGTAAAATTTAATGGTTAGTTGGAAAATACAATTAATGCAAGTAGGTGAGTCATTTAATACAATTAATCTCAACCTTTGATTTTTGATCCAATGATTGATATATCGGTAACCATTGATGGTTAGAGAGAAGTAGTAACCATTGAATACTCCCCATATATATATATATATATATATATATATATATATAAACTGTAGGCGGTGTGATTGTGCCATTTAACTTTTTTTCTATTTTTCTTAAGAGATATCTTGTTTAAAGTTCAATAATTTTGTGATCGATCAAACTATTCAATTTCAATTTTTGCTGTTTGAGTAGCAGCAATCGGTAGACTTTTTGGGTAAATTTGTTGCAACTACATTTTGAGAGGTATCTCTTCGAATTTGGAGAATATTTAAGAAATTCACGTTCATGTGTTTGTAATTCATGAAATTGTTCCTTAATGTGATTGTCACTATTCTTTGGGAATTTTGTGTTAAAGGGTTTCACCTTGCAATCACACCGTAAATGTAATGTTGGAAAACTGTTGGTGGTGGTGATGGAGGGGGAATTTGACAGAAGGTTTAGATTTGGGAGGAGTAAATATTTTATTTTGAAAAAGAATAATAAAAAAATAAGGGGTGGGAGAAATGGCAAGGACACTCATGGCAAAGACCTTGAGGTTCTTGGTTCCAATCCCTATACCAAGGGGCCACACTTACCTATCAAAAAACAAAAACAAAAAAGATATGGAGTGAAAACAATGGAAATATTGTGGAAGAAGAAAATATTTGTTTTTTATTTGTTTTGAAGTAGAACATTGTTTTTTATTAAAAGAAAACATTTTTATTTAAATGTTAAATTAAAAAATTGTGATAATTTAAATATGTTGATTGTGGGTCCCACGCCTAGGAAAATCAGTAAAACACCATTGTTTAATCCCTTGGTCCGTCCCACGACTGAAAAGACACAATTGCCCTACATCTGCTATAATGTCCATCCAAGGTGAGAGTGTTATATGGGACAATTTTAACATGGAGTGTGTGAATATGACGATTTTCGATTGGGGGTGCAAAATGTGTGTATATATATATATATATATATATATATATATATATAAGAAATTGGAAAAGGAAAACAAAGATCAGCTTGCTATTGGTTTCCTTCCGGGTCCCTTGCCCCCACTCAGGGGATTCTACATTAAGGGGGTCTCCGGAGCAGCCTGCTCGATCCCAGAGACTTTTAGAGTAGACTAATAAGGGAGTACGCCGCCCGTAAGTAGATTTCCAATTAGAATGGGAGTGACTGGATCCATCTTGAAAATCAAGAACGTAGAGGACAGAAAGCAGACCAAAGCCAAGAGAGAAAGAAAAGGGTCCAGTCCCCTTGGAACAAGACGGCCGGTCTGTCATAATCTCTTGGGTGAGACCTTGCCGACTTGGCTATATATATATATATATATATAGACAGAATTCTCAAGCATATTTCCCATTCTCGGGGTTTGATACCTATTCCAGATTGCATTTGCAAAATTTTCAAAATAAATATTCCCCCGGGCGGTTGTAGAGGATCATTCTCAACAACAATAATAAGATTAATAAGATCTCCTTTACATTTAAAGTGGCCACATTTACTTATAATTTAGAAATAAAAATAGAAAACAGTGTTGAGAATAACAATCAAAACCATAAACAGGGCCCTAAATTCAATTCCTATGAGAAAAAAGCATCTACAACAAAAATTTCAGACAATGACCTTCATTCAATTTAAACCATAAGTCAAGAGAGATTGTTTGTAATAAATGCAATGGGAGGGGTCACATAGCATCTCAATGTCCCAATAAACGAGTGGTTTACATCCATAATGGGGAGTATTTTTCGGAGGATGATAAAGATGTTGCCGAAGCCGCATGGGGGAGACTCTTGTGGTGAAAAAGGTGCTTAATATGCAAGTGAAGGAAGAGTGCGACCAACAGAGAGAACATATCTTTCATTCTCGCTGTTTCATACAAGGGAAGGTATGTGGTCTTATCATTGACAGTGGTAGTTGCACTAATGTTATTAGCACCGAGGTGATTGAAAAATTGAAAATTCCTGTTGTAAGACATCCTCAACTTTACAAACTACAATGGCTCAATGATTGTGGGGACTTAAAGTAACAAAACAGGCCTTGATCACTTTCTCTATTGGAAGATATAAAAATGAAGTGATGTGTGATGTAGTCCCTATGCAAGTGGGACATGTACTCTTGGGAAGGCCTTGGCAGTTTGATAGACATATGATGCATGATGGTTTTCTCAACCATTACACTGTGAAGCACGATGAAAAAATGACTATACTTGTTTCATTAACCCCTCAACAAGTATATGAGTTTAAGGTACAACAAGCCAAAAAGCGTGAGAATAGTGAGGCTGAGAGAAGAATACAGAGAGTGGTGGAAAGGAACTGAGAGAAAACCCGAGTGGAGAGAAAAAAAAAAGAGTGAGTGGTAAAAGCACGAGGGTGGATACACGAGTGTTTGAGGAAGAAAAAGAAATAGTCGAAAACCCGAGGGGCAAAGATCTCCTGAGACAAAATTTCTATGCCAAACCTAGTGAGATTGTGAGGGAGTTGGGGAATAAACAAAGTGTGATAGTTCTTGTGTTTAAGGAGAGTCACCTTGCTACTAACGAATTATCAAAAACTGTATCTCCTTTTGTTTTGTCTCTTCTACAGGAATATGAAGATGTCTTTCCCAACGACGAACCAAGTGGCTTGCCACCTTTCCGTGGGATAGAACATCAAATTGATTTCATACCCGGCGCCATTTTGCCAAATAGGCCGGCCTATAGGGCTAATCCGGAGGAAACAAAGGAAATCCAAAAGCAAGTAGATGAATTCCTCAAAAATGGTAAGGTAAGAGAATCTCTAAGTCCTTGTGCGGTTCCTGTAATCGTGGTACCCAAGAAAAGTGGTGAGTGGAGGATGTGTACGGATTGTAGAGCCATTAATCAAATTACAATAAAGTATTGTTATCCTATACCTAGGTTAGATGACATGGTTGATGAATTACATGGTGCTATAATTTTTACAAAAATTGACCTTGTTGGAATATGCTTTCCAAGGATAGTTTTGAGATTCTCTAAATTAGTTAGATTTGAGATTGTTTTTGCCTTTCTTAAAATCTGTTTATACATGGATGATTGATGTATTTTTGGTAAATAATCTTTGACTTTTTGATTGATTCAATCAAGATTTTGATTGATGTAAATATAGTAAATTGTTATACTAACATTAACATTGCCTTCTAAGTGTTTTCGTGTAGTCCTGGAGCCTATTTAAGAAGATGTTCTCTCCTTCATTCAGTACGCTTTGGAGAGAGATCTGAGATAGAAAAGGGCTAATACACTGCTGTGTCGTGTGTTGAATGTGAGCAGAAATACAGACACATCCTTCAACACATCTCGTTCTGAAGTACTAAAACTGTGTTGAAGTTTCTGTCCTCGATGGAAGTCAGTGTTTATTAGACAGGATTGTATTACCAAAGCATGAGTTTGTAGTCTCTTATGTCTACTTTCTTTGTTGGGATCTTTTGTTAAAGTTTCGCTAGTTGTTTTCTTTGTAATCGGTTCTATATTTTCTAGTGAAAGGATTTTGCCATATTGGCACGTCTACAAGTATTTATACTTGTAGACAAAGGATACAACAATCTTGTTAAGTTTCTGTTTTATTAATTCCGCTGCGATTCTACTGGATGTTATAGTAGATGTTATCACATCTTTGATAACATTTACTATATTCCAGCATTGTTTTCTCCTAGTTACATAGCTATAAAACTTTCATTTGGTATCAGAGCCTACACTTGACATAACTAAGTGAGGTTCCTGGTTGTAGCTATGTCGGATACTCAGTATGGTACTCAACGTCCTCCTGTCCTCGATGGGTCTAATTACTCTACTTGGAAACCCAAGATGCGCATGTACCTCAAGTCTCTTGATGAAAGAACATGGCTCTCTGTGGTTACAGGGTGGACTCCACCTAGAGTAATTGATATCGATGGAGACTATAAAATTACCTCAGAAGCTAGTTGGACGACCGAAAAAAGAAGCGTAGCTAATTTTAATTCAAAAGCTATTAATGCTATCTACGGCTGTGTGGAACCAAATATTTTCAAAATAATTGTTCATTTTGAATCAGCCAAAGAAGTATGGGAAGCCCTTCAAGCTCATTGTGAGGGACCCGATAGCGTTCGTTTAACCAAGCTACGTTTACTTACAACTCGTTTTGAATATTTAAAAATGGAAGAAGATGATGACATTTCATCCTACTATGACAAGTTGGTAGATTTGTCTAATGAGTCTCTAGCCTTGGGAGAACCTATTTCCAATGCAAGACTTGTTAGCAAAATGATGAGATCTCTTCCAGAACGTTTCAATATAAAAATTTCTGCTATAGAAGAAGCTCATGACACTGGAAGAATGAGTTTAGATAAACTTTCTGGTATTCTTCAAACCTTTGAGTTAAATCTATCTTTGCAAAACAAAAAGCAGAATAAAAATGTTAAAAGTATTGCTTTGCCTGTTGCACAAAATCAATCTGACTTGTCAGAGGAATTACTTGAATTTACAAATGATCTTGGAAAGGCAGATTTTAATCTCGTGCTATGTTGGTCAAAAAGTTTAACAACATTTTGACCAAAGGGCAAAACTATCAAAAATATCAAAAAACAAATGTCACTCCAAAATTTGTTCCAAGAAAATTTTCTTCGAAAAACAGTTCTGATAATTCTGATAATTCCAAAGACAAGTTTACTCCTAAACTTCCTTCAAAATATAAATCAAAAAAGGAAGAAACTGTTCAATGCAGAGAATGTTTTGGCTATGGTCACTATGCTGCCGAATGTATTAATACTACAAAGAAAAAGGGAAAAAGTTTGGCAGCTACCCTAAGTGATAGCGACGATGATCAATCCGAAGAGGAAACTGCACTAAACAGTTTTTTTGAAACCCAAAAAGTGTTACAAATAAATCCTCATGGTGTATCTAAAGGTGTTGCCTTAAATGTGGCTCCAACGTGATCACATACGTTAAAAGATTCATTCCAGAACTGAATTGTCTCAACTCTTCCATAGTTGATGACAATCATGTCCACAATGAGTCTGATTCTGATTCTGAAAATCTGGATTTATTAGAGGATTATAAGGCACTTTATGAAGATTGGGTAAAGAAGGAAGAAAAGTTAAATCTTCTCACTGAGGAAAATGAATATCTTTCAAAAGAACTTGAAGTTCAGAAAACTTCAAATGAGTTGCTCTCAAAGGAGAATGAAGTTCAGAAAGCTTCCATTGCTAGACTGGAAGTCATGCTCACCAAGAAAGATGTGGATTTTGAAAAAGCCAAAATTAATCTTGAAAAAGCAAATGAAACCATGTCCAAGCTGAACAAAGGCAAGGTTAAACTTGATGAACTTCTGACTTATGGTCAAGAAGACACTGCTGGACTGGGATTCAAACCTGTTGCTTTTGTCAAGGAAAGAATGAATGGTGAACATGTTAATCAAAACAAAATGGCTAACAAAAAAAGGTCTAGACACTGGAAACGTCAGTATATTTGCCATTACTGTAATGTTTCAGGTCATATTAGACCTTATTGTTACAAAATGAAGGCAGATTTGGCAAAAAATTCTCACCAGAAATCTGCTCCGGACAGAATGTCGTGGAAAATGTCTCCACATCTGAATCAGCACATCCCCAGAAATTCTGGAAAAATGTGGGTCAAAAAGGCAGATGTAACGTGCAATGTTACATACACTTCCTTTAAAACCAATGTTGCTGGCTCATGGTTTTTTGATAGTGGATGTTCCCGTCATATGACAGGAACAGATGAATACTTGACTGAATATTCTAGCTTCAATGGTGGAAGTGTGACCTATGGGGGTGGCGCAAAAGGAAAAATTGTTGGTAGAGGCAATCTTGATGTTGAGGGATTGCCAAGGCTTAAGAATGTTCTTCATGTGGAAGGTCTTAAAGCAAATCTCATCGATAAGTCAATTATGTGATGATGATTTGCATGTCAAATTTGACAAAAACTCATGTGAAGTATTTGATGGTACTAACAAATGTATTCTTGCAGGTACTAGATCCTCGGATAATTGTTACATGTATGGTGAAGTTGTCTCATGCCATACCTCAAGTGTTAATGATAGTTCTCTTTGGCATCAAAAACTAGGACATGCTAGTTTTCATAAAATTCATGATATAATCAAACACGATGCCGTAAGAGGATTACCAAAGATTAACACAAAGAATGTGGGTGTGTGTGGTCCATGCCAAAAGGGAAACAAACTAGAGTGTCCCACCCAAAACTTCAACGTTCCTCAAAACGTTGTCTTGAGTTCATTCATACGGATCTTATGGGTCCAATTGAAGTGGAGAGTCTAGGGAGAAAGAAATATTCTTTGTGTGTGTTGATGATTTTTCTCGATATACTTGGATTATTTTTTGAGAGAAAAGTCCGAAACTTTTGAAGCGTTTAAAACTTGGTACAAAAAGGTCCGGAATCTATATGACTTAAAAGTTATTAAGATTCGTTCGGATCATGGTACCGAGTATGAAAATTCTTCTTTTTCCAAATATTGCGATTCAAAGGGGATTACTCATGAGTATTCAGCCCCAAAACTCCACAAAAAATGGAGTAGCGGAAAGGAAAAATCGCACACTTCAAGAAATGGCACGTGTTATGCTTAGTTCTCAAAATCTTTCAAAACGTTTTTGGTGAAGCCTTAAACACCGCTTGTCACATTGGAAATCGTGTATATTTGAGACCCGTTGCACCATGACTCCATATGAAATCCTTTTGGGAAAAACCGAATCTCAAATATTTTCACGTTTTGGGTGTATATGTTATCTCTTAAATGACCGAGATCATCTTTCAAAATTTGATTCTAAGAGTGACAAATGCATTTTTATGGGCTATTCATCAAATAGTAGAGCATTTCGAGTCTTTAATCTTCGGACTAAGACTATAATGGAATCCATAAATATTACTTTTGATGATTTTGCAAATCTTGAATAAAACTGCTGAAGATGATATTACGGGTTCTTGGATGATGCAGGCGAACAAAGGTGCCGAGAAACAAATATGTCGATTCAATCCAAAGATCAAATGACTCGAAGGAAATATGTCCGAAAATGTGGGGACATCCTCGAACACACCTATCAACGACTCAGATCAGCTGAAACAGAATCGAACGACCCGTTGACTGATGAAGAAACCGATCAAAGGCGAGATGTGTCAAGCGAATTCGAAAAATCATCCTACAACTCAAGTGATTGGTAATGTGTTTGATGGAATGAAGACAAGACAAAAAGGTAAAGTGGATTACAAAAAAATGGTAAGTTTGGCCTATTTGTCATCAAATTGTTTAAATGCTAGAACTTGTTGCGTCATATCAAATCTTGAACCTAAAAATGTGAAAGAAGCTCTTGGGGATGATTTTTTGATAACTGCCATGTTGGAAGAATTAAATCAGTTTACCAAAAATGATGTCTGGTACTTAGTTCCTAGACCTAGTCAAGGTAATGTAATAGGAACTAAGTGGATTTTCAAAAATAAAACTGATGAGTCTAGAAAAATAGTTAGAAATAAAGCACGATTGGTAGCTCAGGGGTATACACAGGTAGAAGGGGTGGACTTTGATGAAACCTTTGCTCCTGTAGCCCGCATTGAGTCTATTCGATTAATGCTTGCCATTGCATGTCATCTTGGAATCACACTCCATCAGATGGATGTGAAAAGTGCTTTTTTAAATGGAATTTTGAATGAAGAAGTTTTTGTGGAACAACCAAAAGGATTTGAAGATCCTCACAAACCAAACCATGTTTTTAAATTAAAGAAGGCATTGTATGGTCTTAAACAAGCTCCTAGAGCTTGGTATGGAAGACTTACTGAATATCTTCTTGAAATTGGTTTCAAAAGAGGTGAGGTTGATAAAACTCTGTTCATTCAAAAGGAGAAAAATGACATCCTCATTGCTCAGATATATGTGGATGACATTGTGTTTGGATCTACATCTGAAAAGATGTTAGGACATTTTGTCAAAAACATGACATCCACATTTGAGATGAGTATGGTTGGTGAGTTGAACTATTTTCTTGGTCTCCAAGTGAAACAAAGCAATGAAGGAATTTTTGTGTCTCAAACCAAGTATGCTCAAAACTTGGTTAAAAAGTTTGGTCTTGAGAATGCATCCCATTTGAAAACCCCCATGGGATCATCTCAAAAGTTGTGTAGGGATGATGAAGGTGAAAGTGTAGATCACACTTTGTTTAGAAGTATGATAGGAAGTCTATTGTACCTAACTGCCAGCAGACCAGACATTATGTATAGTGTTTGTGTCTGTGCAAGATACCAAGCAAATCCCAAGGTCTCTCATCTAAAGGCCTTAAAACGTATCATTCGATATGTTAGTGGGACAACCAAACTTGGGCTGTGGTACACTAGAGACACTAATACCAATCTTGTTGGTTTTAGTGATTCAGATTGGGCAGGAAGTATCGATGATCGTAAAAGCACCACTGGGGGTTGCTTTTACTTGGGGAACAATTTGGTTTCATGGTATAGCAAGAAACAAAACTGCGTTTCACTATCAACCGCTGAATCTGAATATGTAGCGGTTGGTAGTTGTTGCTCTCAACTTCTTTGGATGAACCAAATGATCAATGATTATGGGCTACATAGTGATACCCTTGTTTATTGTGATAATTCCAGTGCTATAGATATCTCGAAAAATCCTGTTCAACACTCCCGCACCAAACATATTGATATTCGACATCACTTTATTCGGGATTTGGTTGAACAGAAAATTATCCGCATGGAATTCATAGGAACTGAGAATCAATTAGCTGATGTGTTCACCAAGGCTCTTGATTTTGAGAGATTTTCTACTCTTAGGAAATCTCTAAGTCTGTGTGCTATTTGATTGTCTCACAAAATGTGGTTTCAAGTGTGACCACATGTGCATGTTGTAAAAACAAAAAAAAAACAAAAAAAAAAAAAATTCATCATCATCATCTTGAATTTTGTCTTGGGCACGACTTTGCCAAATGATTTTGAAATGTGGTATTTGGAAGACGTTTTTTGAATGTGGATCTCTATTCAAAAATGGAAAACAAAAAAAAAAAAAGGAAAGTTCTCCCAGTAAATGAGCCAAATTAGTGATTGGAAGCCTTTGAGGGAAAAAGCTACCTTCTCAATGTGTATGCAGCCACTCATATGTGATCTAATAATCTAGATCAATATGTTCTTTGAATTTTTGGCGTGATCATATGAGAAAGGGCTATCCTTGAGGTAGAGTGAAAGCTACCTACTGGTAAAATCCCTTCATCTTTAAGGCTGAAATCATCTTCTAAAGGAACTGGGAGAAAAGAATCTTGATCCATTGAATTCAAAAATTGCAAAATGTGTTTCTCAATGTGCCAACATTTTTTCTTCTTCACATTCATTGAGCAAAGTCCCTCACGTGTATGCGCATTGTCTTTTTCTTCATGGTTAGGCATACCAATAGGGCATTTGGTCTGGTGAAATATTTTCTTGCTAACAGCTTCTCATCATCTATTTTCTCCAAAGTGGCTTATTGACTATGAATCTTTATCCTTCATTGTGTTTGTCTATAAACAATTTGAATGGTACTTGATTTTTGAGCATTGAGATGAATTGATGGTCCTCTAGCAGAAGTTTTATCACAGGGACAAATTGGGTAATATTAAGTTGCCTATTTTTTTTGAGAATTTGAAAACAAAAGGAAGGCTATTTTACCAAAAATAATTTTTTGGTAAGTAGCAGTTTTTTGGGAAAGTAGCAGTTGTTCTCCAAAATTGGTTCGTTCTTTCCCAAAATTTAAACCGTGCCCTAACTGTGCCCTAACTGCATCTTCTCTCTTGTGTTCTAACAAATTCGTTCAAGTGCAGTCTCTCTCTCTTTTTCCAGATTCTTCAATGGCATCCAAGGCTGTGGGCTCTCCTTCTTCATCTCAGAATCCAGCATCTCCTTCAGCTGATGTCTCCCCAAATATGGAGACATCCGCCACTCACAACATTCCCCCTCTCACCGTTGTTCCATTTGATGATATCCCTGCTCCTATTGAGGTTATACTCCCAGGCGAAGCAGGCAATATCATTGACGTTGAAAACCCTCCTAATTTGAAGCAAGTAGGCGCCTCGCTTGGCCCTATTGGGCGTCCTACAGTGCGTTTCTCCAAGCGGCAGAGGGGGCTTACTCCCAATTTGGAGCCCCTGTCTCCTACCTCAGTTTCTGAAGCAAAAAGGGGGCGCTTGATGCAAAAAGAATCTTCAGCGGTACACCTTGAAGATGAAGACGTCACTGATGCTGATTTTGTCCCACCTTCATCCAATGAGGATATGGATTTTCCTCATGTATGTGTGGTAAGCTCTACTGTTCCTCCATCCACTTCTGAGCCCTCTCTTCCTGCTTCTATGCTTCCAGAAGATTCTGATGACCTCTTTGAAGAGATTGATAAGTTCCAGTCCAATGATGCTCTGGAAAGTCCTATTGCACCCTCTGTTCAAGCGACCTCTCCTACACACAGTGATAGTCTCCCGGATGACTCCACCCTTGCAGAAGTCATGCTCAAACTGGGGAAGAAATCTCCTTGCCCTAAATCCCCTACTCTTCCATCCAGTGATAGTGAAAGAACAAATTCCCTTGATAGGGATTCTGTGGAACCATCTGGACAAGCTTCTTCTGAGTCTATTGAAGGTCTTCAATGTGATGATGACGAAGATGTGGTGGCATCTCCTCTCACAACTTTTCCACCCCTGGATATTGGTTCAGCTTTTAATCCTCTTTTCTACACCCGGGAGGCATCCTTGAGGTATGATCGCTTCATCACTCGCAATCTGCTTGAGGAAAAACAGGTTCAGTTAGAGGTTCTTGATCGTTTTAATTTATCTCAATTTTTAATTGATCGAAAACTTTTAAATACTGTGACCTCTTCCTCACCGTATGTCAAAACTCTTGTCATAGAGTTTTATGCCAACCTTGAAAAGGCCATGTGCATGGAAGGTTCTGACAGATTTGGTCAGGTTTTTGTTCGAAACAAAATACTCATTTTTTCTCCTTCCAAAATCAATGAGTTTTGTGCTACTGAGGATGTTGAATTATCAACTGTGGCTGATAATTTCAATGAAATCACTTCTGTCTTGACTGGGGGTAGAATCAGTAAGTGGCCTATCTCTCCTGAGAAACTTCAGTCTGCTCAATTAACTTCGTTTTACTCTGTCTTGCACAAGTTGTGCACTGCAAATTGGGTCCCCTCCAACAATACATCGGTTGTGACTCAATCCCAGGCTAAGCTCATCTTTCAAATAGGCACTGGCCTTCCTTTTAATTTTGGACAAATGGTGTTTGATAGTGTCACTTTTTATGCTGAAACTCTCTCGGATCGCTGGTCTTTTCCTTTTCCAAGTTTGATTTTTCGATTCTTGGTGCATCATGGGATTGTGTGCACTGATCGCATCACAAGTCGCCCCAAGGTTTTGAAAATTTCTACTCAACTGTTGAAAGGAGATAGGGTCATTGACTTACCCTTGGCCAGTTCTACCACTGCTGCTGCTGCTGCTGGGATTTTTCAATCTCCTTCTCCAGTTCATATGTCCTCTGCAGGCGTCCCTGATTCATCTCCAGCCTCTCTGTCTGAGCCGTTTGTTCGCTCGCAGCTTCCTCTTCTAGCTGCTCAGATTGATGCCACACGTGCTCACCTTGTGTTTCTTGAGGCTTTGCAATCACGGTTCGAGGCGTTTCTTGATGCACAAGTGCCTTCCTCTTCTGGACAAAAAGGGGGAGAATCCTCTAATGCAGGGGGAGACAACAATGCAGGGGGAGGCAACACTGTTTGACATTACTGCCTCAAGGATGTTGTTTTAAATGTTATAACATTTCTGTGTCTTGGTTACAGTATAAACAGTTTAATTTTTTTTGTTATTTCACTACTCTGAACTCTCTGATATTATCTTATATCTTTGTGTTATATTAATCATATCTCATTCAGGGGGAGTTCATTGTGTTTAATTGATGTTTTGTCCAGAAAGGCAAAAAAGGGGGAGATTGTTGGAATATGCTTTCCAAGGATAGTTTTGAGATTCTCTAAATTAGTTAGATTTGAGATTGTTTTTGCCTTTCTTAAAATCTGTTTATACATGGATGATTGATGTATTTTTGGTAAATAATCTTTGACTTTTTGATTGATTCAATCAAGATTTTGATTGATGTAAATATAGTAAATTGTTATACTAACATTAACATTGCCTTCTAAGTGTTTTCGTGTAGTCCTGGAGCCTATTTAAGAAGATGTTCTCTCCTTCATTCAGTACGCTTTGGAGAGAGATCTGAGATAGAAAAGGGCTAATACACTGCTGTGTCGTGTGTTGAATGTGAGCAGAAATACAGACACATCCTTCAACACATCTCGTTCTGAAGTACTAAAACTGTGTTGAAGTTTCTGTCCTCGATGGAAGTCAGTGTTTATTAGACAGGATTGTATTACCAAAGCATGAGTTTGTAGTCTCTTATGTCTACTCTCTTTGTTGGGATCTTTTGTTAAAGTTTCGCTAGTTGTTTTCTTTGTAATCGGTTCTATATTTTCTAGTGAAAGGATTTTGCCATATTGGCACGTCTACAAGTATTTATACTTGTAGACAAAGGATACAACAATCTTGTTAAGTTTCTGTTTTATTAATTCCGCTGCGATTCTACTGGATGTTATAGTAGATGTTATCACATCTTTGATAACATTTACTATATTCCAGCATTGTTTTCTCCTAGTTACATAGCTATAAAACTTTCATACCTCAAAAGTGGGTATCACCAAATTAGGATTAGAGAGGGAGATGAGTGAAAAACTGCTTTTAAAACCAAGTTTGGATTGTATGAGTGGTTGGTGATGCCATTTGGTTTAACCAACGCACCTAGCACCTTTATGAGATTGATGAATCATGTTCTTAGGGAATTCATTGGAAAGTTTGTTCTTGTCTACTTTGATGACATCATAATTTATAGTAAGAACATGGATGAACATTTAGTGCATTTACGTGCTGTTTTGGATACATTGCGTGAGCACTCATTATATGCTAATCTTAAAAAGTGTGATTTTTGCTTAGATAGAGTTATTTTCCATGGTTTTGTGGTAAGTGTTGTAGGTGTTGAAGTTGATGAAGAGAAAGTTAAGGCAATCAAGGATTGGCCGACTCCTACCAATGCTAGTGAAGAGAGGAGCTTTCATGGGTTGGCAAGTTTTTACCGAAGATTTGTCAAAGATTTCAACACTATAGCCGCACCTTTGAATGAGTTAGTGAAAAAGGAGGTAAAGTTTCATTAATGCGAAAAACAACAAGCCGCATGTAGGAAAGTCAGGAAATCAAATCCCACAGAATAAGCAAATTAGAATTAGGATATTTCCTTCTTTAAGTATTTTCCTTTCTTCTTTCAATTACTGATTCTGCTCCTTAATTTTAGGAATCAGTTACCTTTTCTTTTCCCTTAATTTTAGGAGTCAAGGCTTGTGCTCTCCTCTATTTAAAGATCTGATGTAATTCATATTATAATAGAAGAGAAAAAGGGTCTTGTTTCTCTCTACCTTTCTTTCATATTTTTCCTTCATGGTATCAGAGCCCTAGGTTTCGATCTAGGGATTTTCTATGGCAAATCAAAATCCGTGGAGGACAGCGTTAACTGGTGAGATCACCAAGGACTCTGTGCCTTCACAAGAAAATGCCGCGAGTTCTAATCTTAACTCCTCTATCTTGTTCAACAATCCAGAACTCCAAGTAAATATCCATCGTCTAAATGGAAAAAATTACACAGAATGGTTGCAGCGTTCGTTTGATCTTGGAAGGCAAAAGGAAGATTGGATATCTAACAGAGAAGTAAAAAACCTGCAGATGGAGATTCGACTCTCAGTACATGGAAATCAGAAAATTCTTTGCTTATTGCGTGGTTGATAAATTCAACAATGGAACCCGCAATTGGCAAACCCTTCATGTTCCTGCCAACGGTCAAAGATGTTTGGAATGCGGTCAGAGAAACGTATTCTGATCTGGAGAATTCTTCGCAGATTTTTAGTTTAAAATCCAAACTTTGGCATGCGAAACAGGACGACCGAGACGTAACTTCCTACTATAGCGAGTTGATGACCTTGTGGCAGGAGTTAGATCTCTGTTATGATGATGTCTGGGAGTGTACAAATGATAGCGTCCGATTTATGAAGCGACAGGAGAATGATCGTGTCTTCATGTTCTTGGCAGGACTTAACAAGGAGTTAGATGAAGTGCGTGGCTGGATTTTAGGGAAAACCCCTCTGCCAACAATTCGTGAGGTCTTCTCAGAGGTCCGACGGGAAGAAGCTCGGCAGAGTGTGATGCTTAATAAGAAATTTGTTCCTATCACTATCGAATCTGAAGTTGAAAGTTCTGCTCTTATAACTCGGGGTTTTCAAGAAGAAGTGAAAAAGGATAGTAGGCGTGCTGAATGGCCGTGGTGCAACCACTGCAAACGCCCCGGGCACACACGAGAAACATGCTGGAAAATTCATGGCAAGCCTCAAAACTGGAAGAAGTTTGGTGGAGTGAGGCGTGCACTTTAGGCTAGTGTCTCAGATCAAGATCAGCAGTCTGCTTCAAGTTCACTTCCTTTCACCAACGAACAAATAGACCAACTGTACAAACTTCTTGAGTCTCAAAAAATTCCTTCTTGTTCAGTAGCTCAAAAAGGTGATTACTTAAAAAGCCGCTCTCATTAGTGTCAACTCTGATCGCACCTGGATCATCGATTCAGGTGCAACCGATCATATGACAGGATTGTCAAATCTATTCTCTACATATAGTCCTTGTGCAGGTAATCAGAAAATTAAGATTGCAAATGGCTCTCTTTCGGCCATTGCAGGAAAAGGTTCTATCATAGTGTCTTCATCACTTACTCTTCATGATGTTCTTCATGTCCCCAGACTTTCTTGTAATATTTTGTCCGTTAGTAAGCTAGCACGTGATCAAAATTGTCGAGCTAATTTTTTCCCAACTCATTGTGTATTCCAGGATTTGACCTCGGGGAGGATGATTGGCGGTGCTAAACAGAGTGGAGGACTCTACTTCCTTGATGATGGATCTGATTCAAGACGACAATCTCAACAAATAAGCTCTTGCTTTGAATCTATTTCTGTTTCTAGCAACAATAATAATATCATGTTATGGCATTTTAGACTAGGTCACCCAAGCTTCAAATATTTAAAACATTTGTTTCCTAAGTTGTTTGGCAATAAAGACCCATCTTTGTTTCATTGTGAAATTTGTGTATTTGCAAAACACCACCGCACATCTTTTCCTCCACAACCATATAAGCCTTCAAAACCTTTCACTATTATTCACAGTGATGTTTGGGGTCCTAATAGGACAAGTACACCTTCTAAAAAGAGATGGTTCATCACATTTACAGATGATCATACTCGACTTTGCTGGGTGTATTTATTGAGAAAAAAATCAGACGCCGAACAGGTCTTTAAAAACTTCTACAATATGGTGCAGACACAATTTCAGACTAACATAAAAGTTTTCAGAAGTGATAATGGGAAGGAGTATTTTAACATGATCTTGGGTAATTTTTTCCAGGAAAAAGGAATAATTCATCAAAGTTCTTGCATTAAAACACCCCAACAAAATGGAGTAGCTGAAAGAAAGAATAAACATTTGTTGGAAGTGACTCGTGCATTACTTTTTGCAACTAAAGTTCCTAAGTATTTGTGGGGAGAGGCTGTTTTAACTGCTGTATATTTAATAAATCGAATGCCCTCCAAAGTTTTACAATTTCAAACTCCTCAAGTTTTCACAAATTGCTTTCCAACCGCTAGGCTTTCCAACAATCTACCCCTGAAAATATTTGGTTGTACAGCTTTTGTTCATGAAAATAGAAAAATTGAAAAACTTGAGCCTAGAGCTATAAAATGCGTCTTCATTGGTTACTCCCCAACTCAGCAAGGTTATAAATGTTTTGACCCAATATCAAAAAAAAACATTTGTGACAATGGATGTCATATTTTTTGAAAAACAACCATATTTTAAGGATATTCATCTTCAGGGGGAGAGTTTTAAGGAAGATTCATTTGTTAACTCTAGCGATATCTTTTTGTCGGATGACTCTCTCACAAGATTTTGAGCCTAGTATCTCTGCACCTACAGCAAATGGCAAAAATTCTGTTCGTGAAACTCCTTCAACAATGAGCGATGTTTCTCCTGAAGATAGGCCTACATTTGTAAATCAATGTGAAAATAAAAGCTCTAGAAAACAATTTTTGGAAATAGAAAGTGAAGGACAGCCTACTATAATACCACAACATGACAATTATGCTAAAACAACAGATAATAGATTCAAGGAAAGTGATCGAACTTGGAAAGAGATTGTTTACTCGAAGAAGAATCATAAGAAAAGGAAAGACGAACTCACTCTACAGCACAACCATGATTCCAAACCAAGGACAAATCAACAATCAGAATGTGTTGCAGGTAATTCTCCTTCTAATAGTCGGTCCAAGTCTTCCGATCTTGACATCCCTATAGCTCTTCGTAAAGGTTTTAGAGCATGTACTAGTCATCCGATGTCTAAGTTTGTGTCATATTCGAAATTATCTTCATCTCTTCTTGCTTTTACCTCTCAATTGTCGAACATAGAAGTTCCTAACAATGTACAGGAAGCTCTAAAAGTTCTAAAGTGGAAGGATGCAGTGCTTGAAGAGATGAGAGCTCTTGAGAAGAACAATACTTGGAGTGTTGAGGCATTGCCAGCTGGGAAGACTACAGTAGGTTGTAAATGGGTCTTTACTGTGAAGTACAACTCTGATGGCTCGATAGAAAGATATAAGGCTAGGTTGGTGGCCAAGCGATTCACCCAAACATATGGCATAGATTATTCTGAGACTTTTGCTCTGGTTACAAAATTAAACTCGGTGAGAGTACTTTTATCTATTGCTACTAATTTGGATTGGCCTTTACAGCAACTAGATGTGAAGAATGCATTTCTCAATGGTGATTTGGAAGAAGAGGTGTATATGGATAGTCCACCTGGCTTTGAAGAGAAATTTGGCTCAAGAGTATGCAAACTAAGGAAGTCCTTGTATGGTCTCAAACAGTCTCCCAAGGGCTTGGTTTGAGAAGTTCACAAAATCTGTCAAAAAACAAGGATATTCTCAAGGACAAGCTGACCATACCTTGTTTTTCAAGTTCTCTTCAGAAGGAAAGGTTGTTGTACTAATTGTTTATGTTGATGATATTATTCTCACAGGTGATGATGTGATTGAGATGGAGAGACTAAAAAAAGGCCTCGCATTGGAATTCGAGATCAAAGATTTAGGAGCACTAAGATACTTCCTTGGCATGGAAGTTGCTCGGTCAAGGAAAGGAATTGTTGTCTCTCAACGAAAATATATCCTTGATCTCTTGGAGGAAACTGGGATGAGTGGTTGCAGACCAACTGAAACTCCTATGGATCCTAATGTGAAACTTTTGGAAAAAGGAAGTGTTCCTGTTGATACTGGTAGATACCAGAGATTGGTCGAAAAACTAATCTATTTGTCTCATACTCGACCGGATATTGCATTCTCAGTCAGTGTTGTTAGTCAATTTATGCATGCACCTTATGAAGAACACCTAGAGGCAGTCTACCGCATTTTGAGATATTTGAAGTCTACTCCTGGGAAGGGTCTATTTTTCAAAAAGTCTAATCAAATGGGTGTTGAAGTATTTACTGATGTAGACTGGGCAGGTTCGGTGATTGACAGGAGATCTACGTCGAGTCTTGCACCTTTGTGTGGGGAAACTTAGTTACTGGCAAAGCAAGAAACAAAGTGTTGTTTCTAGAAGTAGCGCAGAGGCCGAGTTTAGAGCAATGGCTCAAGGAATTTGTGAGGTATTATGGATATATAGATTCCTTAAAGAACTCAAAAAGACCGTGGAACTTCCTTTGAAGTTGTATTGCGACAATAAGGCTGCATCCTTTGAAGTTGTATTGCGACAATAAGGCTGCAATAAGTATTGCTCACAATCCTTTCCAGCATGATCGAACAAAGCACATTGAGATTGATCGACACTTCATTAAGGAAAAAATTGAAGCTGGGATTATTTGTTTGCCGTTTGTGCCTTCTAGTCGCAACAATGGATATCGACTAAGGGGCTTTCAAGACCAAACTTTGAATACTTGATAAGCAAGTTGGGCATGATTGATATCTATGCACCAACTTGAGGGGAGTGTAAGAAAGTCAAATCAAATCCCAGAATAAGCAAATTAGAATTAGGATATTTCCTTCTTTAAGTATTTTCCTTTCTTCTTTCAATTACTGATTCTGCTCCTTAATTTTAGGAATCAGTTTCCTTTTCTTTTCCCTTAATTTTAGGAGTCAAGGCTTGTGCTCTCCTCTATTTAAAGATCTGATGTAATTCATATTATAATAGAAGAGAAAAAGGGTCTTGTTTCTCTCTACCTTTCTTTCATATTTTTCCTTCACCGCCTTTGATCTGTTGAAAGAAAAAATAATTTCTGCTTCTATTCTTGCTCTACCAAACTTTGATAAAACCTTTGAGTTAGAGTGTGATGCTTCAGGGGTAGGAATTGGTGGAGTGTTAAACCAAGAAGGTCGACCAATTGCATAGTTTAGTGAAAAATTAAATAGTGCATCATTCAACTATTCTACATATGATAAAGAGTTATATGCATTAGTGAGGTCCCTACGGACTTGGGAACATTATCTTAGGCCTCGAGAGTTTGTGATACATTCGGATCATGAATCAATCAGTACTTGAAAGGCCAAGGTAAGTTGAAGAAGAGGCATGTTAGGTGGGTAGAATTCATTGAATTTTTTCCTTATATGATTAAGTATTAAGAAGGGTAAGGTAATATAGTAGTTGACGCATTGTTTCATAGATTCTAGATTACTTGAATTTGTTTTTATCAAGGAATTGTATGCTAATGATTCTGATTTTGCCTCTACATTTGAAGCATGTGAGACAAATGCTTTTGGTAAGTTTTATAGACATGAAGGGTATTTATTTAAGGAAAACAAACTTTGTATCCCTAAATGTTCTATACGTGAATTGCTTGTTCGTGAGGCTCATGGTGGAGGTCTCATGGGGCATTTTGGTGTGCTCAAGACTTTGAAAACTTTAAAGGAACACTTCTTTTGGCCTCTTTTGGCCTAAAATGAAATCTGATGTAGTTCATATTTGTGCCAATTGCATAACTTGTAAGCATGCTAAATCTCGAGTAGAACCTCATGGGTTGTACACTCCTTTGCCAATTCCTGACTCTCCTTGGACCGATATCTCTATGGACTTTGTACTTGGTTTGCCTAGATCTAAAAGTGGGCATGATTCTGTGTTTGTCGTGGTAGATATATTTTCTAAAATGGTGCATTTTATTGCTTGTCATAAAACAAATGATGCTAGTTACATAGCAGATTTATTTTTCAAGAAAATAGTGCGTCTACATGGTATGCCACGTACTGTTATTAGTGATCGAGATGCCAAGTTTGTGAGTCATTTTTGGCAAGTCTTGTGGAGTAAATTGGGTACAAAACTCTTATTTTCTACTTCTTATCAGTCAACTAATCGTCAAACTGAGGTGGTCAATCGAGTCTTGTCTCAATTGCTAAGGGTTGTGTTACAAAAGAATTTGAAATCTTGGGAGGAAAGTTTTTGAAGTGGTATATGGACTCAATCGTTTAAGTCCTCTTGATCTTATTCCTATACCTGTTGAGGAACGTTCTAGCATGGATGGTAAGCACAAAGCGGAGGTAATTCAGAAATTACATGAGCAAGTGAAGTTGAACATTGAAAAACGAACTGCTCAATATGAATTACATGAGCAAGTGAAGTTGAACATTGAAAAACGAACTGCTCAATATGTGAAGCAAGCGCAAGGGAAGGAAGCAAGTTGTCTTTGAACCCGGTAATTGGGTATGGCTACACTTGAGGAAGGAAAGGTTTCCCATGCAGCGTCGATCCAAATTGCATTCTAGGGGCCATGGTCCTTTTCAAGTTCTTGAACGTCTCAATGACAATGCATACAAGCTTGATCTACCCGGTGAGTATAGTGTTCATGCAACTTTCAATGTCGCTGATCTTTCTCCTTTTGATGTAGGCGATGATTCGAGGACGAATCCTTTCGAAAATGGAGGGAATGATGGAGACCAAGGACCGAGGCCCAACTTTGTAAAAGATCCAATGGTGATTAATGAAGGCCCAATGACAAGAGCACGAGTCAAGAAGATTCTAGAGGCCCTCATGACACTTGTGGAAGAAAGCAAGGCTAATACAACACCCAAGGATGATCAAAGCCAAGATGGGATGATCATTTGCATGCTAGAAGGATGTTTCAGCAAAGAAAATAAGGAAGTCCGCATTCTGCCTATAAAGCGTTCGCCTTGATGAGGGAGAGAGCGATCGCTTTGGTCTCTGTTGGGAAGGCGTTCGCCTTGAATCCACTCAGGGCAATCGCCCTATGGACAGCAAGATGAGTTTTCGAGAATTTGTGATATTTTAGGTATTTTTAAAGTGTTTTAGGTATGTTTGTTTCCTATTAAACGTTTCCTAGGGTTAGTAGGATTGTTTTAAGCCTATATAAAGGCCGTCATTGTTTTAAGCCTATATAAAGGCCGTCATATGTATTGGATTCATTATTATTGATATTGATTAAATTGATTTGATTTTTCACTATATTGTGAGCTTTTAAGAGATTTCTTGAATTAGAATTCTCAAACCCTTGAACTTATCAAGTTTGTTGCGCTACAGGCTTGTGGCGTTTCGTATGCTTGGTTCCTAATCAATTGCGATTAGTGGGTCAAGGTTGCATCCCAAGGTTCTAGGGATTAAATCCGTCCTAGGATTGAGGGAAACTCCCTATCTTTCGTTTCAATTCGTCGTTTTCTATTTCAATATGCATTCGTGGTTGGTTTCCTTTTGTCAACGATCTTGGAATCACATCACAAGGGCAATTACCACATGTTGGCATTATAACAAACAAATTTGTTCATCAAGACAAAATTTAAAGAATATAAGAACGATATCAACATTGCTTTATTGCCTAGGCATTCAGGGGCAAAGATATCCACATGCTCTCCCTTGATGTGTGTACATAGGTGAGGTAATGAGAAAACACAAGATCGTCCTAGTTAAGTTGATGGTGAATGACTCCGCGACCAACACCCTCAATTAGACGCGAACCTTGAAATTGAAGAGTCCGGAGAACATTCTCCTCAATCCGAACCAAGATTGTCTCTACATTATCAAACACCCTACTTTTACACTGCCCTAGGGAGGTTTGGAACTACTTGTTTCTTTCTTCACCAACTGTCTTGACCACTTAGAACCCTCCTTGGAGCCAACAATTCACTTTGGACTCTCTTTCTAGACTTGACTAAGTTCAACTCCTCAAATTTCTTCTCAACAGCATTATCCACCACACCTTTAATAAGTTTTGTCAACGCCTCTTGAAATTGATTCTACTCTTCAGATGTTTGGTGAATCACTCCCTCACGTATATACGCTCGTGTCTCAACTTAACTCACCAAAAATTCAAAAAAAATTGGAAGACAATTTCGACAAACTCAAGAAGAATAATTTCGACTACCCTCTTTTTTTTTCTTTTCTTTTTTTATACAACCCTAGCGGAATTAGGGTTTATAAACTAAAACCAACAAGACTAAAATTAAAGATAGTATGGAAAAACAAATCGTAACTAGGATTGCTCTGATACCAATTGACGAGGAAACCCAAGATCGTCCTAGTTAAGTTGATGGTGAATGACTTCGCGACCCAACGCCCTCAATTAGACGTGAATCTCAGAATTGTGAATGACACCACAATTGGGATGACTCTCCGATTAATAAGTCGAATTCGAATGCAACACCGACACACAAATGTTTGCACTGCAAGTACTCAATCTAGAATACTCAAAGTGAAAACACGATTTTCATAAACTATAATTCATAAACTCATAACTCATCAACTTTACAATAAAAAAATGTCTTTATATAGGCTACAACAAATTAAAAGGAAACCCTAAACTTTTTCCAACAAGGAAACTAATTAAAATTACATAAGAAAACTAATTACATAAGGAAACTAATTAAAACCTCTCTAACAAAGGAAAGAAAACTTAAAAGGAAACTAATTAAAACCTCTTTAAGAAAAGAAAACCTAAAAGAAAATAGAAAACCAATTAAGTTTAAACCTAAAAACCTTAACTTCCCAAAACAAAACTCTTAAAATATCTTGAGTAAATATCAATACAATATAGAAAAACCTACCAAAAATACACAAAAACCCAAAAAAAATCCCGATTTTGGAGTGTGTTAGAGCATCCACATTGGTAATACTCTATACCACACTCTAAGCACCTCGTTTTCTTTTCTAGTTTCACTTTTCAACACTCTAAAAAAGAATCAACTCCAACAAGCACTCTCTGTACAACCCTCTAAAAATTAAATTTCTTTCATCTCAACTAACATACCTAACTACCATTCTATTTTATTTCTATTTTTCCACCCTAACCGGAGTAAAATATTTTATATTTAAAATTTTATATTCTATGAAAAAAATATTGTATGTTTTAATAATTTTAGTTACTTTTATCTACAAAAGTATGTCATTCTAAGGGCCAATTTATGTTTAAAAAACATTTTAATTATTATTTTCTGTCCACTTATATATTAAGAATACGAGACAAATGATTTTTTTGGTTGAAAATAATTTCTAGTTAATTCACAAATTTTATATAATAAAATAGATATCTTTCTATTTGATTGATAGATAAAGTTTATGATGTAATGTAACAAAAGAATGTATATTATAGGAACATTAAAAAAAAAAAAAGAGCTGATATAATTAATTTTCAAAGCTTATATTATTTATTTTTTTAAGTAACAAAAGTGGAAATAGCTCAATTTGGATGACCCAACACCTCACTCTAAATATTACTATTCATTCTAAATCACACTCTATGTTAGGAGGGTGATTTAGTGAATTTTAGAGATAGAGGGTGGAGTTGGGTGTCCTTGTGGGCTTAAGGTGGTTAAATATCTCTAGATTTTAGAGGGTTGGTAATGGGTGCCATTGTGGTTGCTCTTACGGCTGTAACTTGCATTTTGGAGTCTTTTTTGGCCCTTTAGTTGTATCCAAACTCACCCCTAAGCTTCCAAACTTGGCACTTGAACCCCTCCACCCAGAGGAGGTTAGGGGCTGGACCAAAAAAACAAGAGAAAGGAAGAGGATATATGATTATCATCTTTTTTATGAGAAAGAGGACAGAAGATCAGCCATTGGAGGGTACAGCTTGCACTTGGATTACCGAAGCATCATAACTACCAAGTTCTAAATTCTTACCTAATAAATGCAATTAATCACTAATCTCAAAAACTAAAAATGTACTCTTACTATCAATACAGTCCTAATTCTACGGAATATCCAGACCATAAATCCAGCCCAAGACCTTGGGTAATGCCTATTGATCCATGCCTGTACATTGCTCCCCCAATACTCATCCACAAAGCTTCTTACCCTGATATACCTCCACGGCTCCACTAACCACTTTTCTGACAATGCTTTCTTTAACAAACTCAATTTCGTGATATGAAGAACCCTGAACTGAACTTCTGAACAAACCCCATCCCAGTTCACAAATGAGTACAAGTCTTTCTAGTTCCCGCTATCCACAAAAAAAGATTCATTACTAATATTAATATCATTTCATAAATAAGGATGTAGGTGGGACAGCAAACGTATCTTTGAGTTAATCCATCAAAAAATAGGATACTGCAAGACTTCAATAAAGAGGTACTAACAAAGAGTAATCAGCACACGGCAGTAATGTGAGTTGATTGCTTGAAAGAAAAGAAACCCTTCCCCTTACCACTTCTTCATGCCTTGGCACAACATGCAAGACCACTTGAGGAGAATCCAGTAAATCACCCCCTAATAATTCATAAGGATCTAACTTTTACTTACTCATGATCGTATCAAAGGATTTCTTTACTTTGTGTGATTGGAAATTAAAGAAAATAATGATTGCTCCATCAGACTTCCTTCTAAATCAAAATTCAAGTTTGCTTCGACAAAATTTAAAAGCTTGTGTAGAACTAAGACTTAAACACTGTTACCCTGCACTAGGAATATTTGAATATTAAAAAAGGAAAAGAAAAGACACTAATCTACTAAAAATCGACCATCTTTCATCACAAACAGTCCATTGCAACTTAATTAAATATTAACCACCAAAATTCTACTCCATCCGGAGATTCAATTAATGACATTCAAAGTCAATTTGATCATTTTTCAAATGAAGTTATGATATGGATTTATTTACCTTTTAAAAACTATAAGAGTTAGCGACCATTGTACTTTCTATGTAGTTCATTAAAGCTACTCCGTATAATTTAAATTTCAATAAATACACCAAATATAAGATCCAAAAAAAGGTCAAACTCACTTTAAAGGGTCAAACCATATAAGACAAGGAGTATATTACTGAAATCACAACAATCAAAATGGTAAGAAACTACGAATATCAGTGGAACATAACAATAACACATCTCTACACGAATTTGTAATTAAAACACACAAACGCACAGAAAAACTATACCAAGGACGCACAGTTACTATTGTCAAAGCAAGTAGTACAACATCATGAAAATTGTACAGATTACCATTTCCAAAACAAATACTCATAAAATAGAATAACTTGAATCACGAAAATATTAAAAAAATAATAAAATTGAAGGCGTTAGTAATTTTTGAATTACCGAGCAGCGTGAGAGTGTTGAATCTGGTAGTAACCGGCATGATGACCTAGGTCGTCAACAGAGACGCCTCTAGGATCGGCCAAATTGGGGAACTTGAACGCCTTCTCGACGATCCTCGGTCGAACAATTGAGGATTCGTCAACGTCGACGACGTTGATCGACTCTTTGGGGAACAAATTGAGCTCTCTGATGAGTTTCTCGGCTTTCGTCGTCGGAAAATTGGGGTTTGTTAGAGTGAGCTTCGTGGCAGAGGAGAGATAAGGAGGAGAGAGAAAGAGAAAAAGAAGAGAGAGAAATATTGTCATCGTCGTCGTCAAGTTTTCCATTTTCTCACTCTAGGTTACGAGAGAGAGAGAGAGAGGTATATACTATTGTTGGGCCCTACATTTTCAGTCAACCTGTTCTCAACTTACGCATAACATTTTGGTACTAACAACTTGAGTTCTTCTACTACATTTTGGTCATCTTGCAGGTTAAATTATTGTTACATTAAACCCTACTTTTCAGGAAACGTATCAATGGGTAAGGAGACTGGTTCAACGACGTTTCTTCATCAAAGTAGTTAGCAGCGGATCCTTATCTCCTCCATCAACAATGTGGCGAAAACATCTCAACAAGATCAACTTATTTCCGAGATTCTAGGCTTGGTATTTTCATTGTATTTTAGTTGTTATTTGAGGTATAAAAAGGGGATAACACCTGTATTTTACACACACAATCTCACTAGCTTAAGCTCCCTTACATACGCTCCTAATTTTGTACTCAAACTTGATTAATATACCCTTTTGGTCAAGGCAGGTTCCTAAACCTCCCGGGGTTTTGTGCGTGAACAAGTTGTTCAAGGGCTTTCCTAGTCAACAAATTCTTTGTGTTCATTTCTATACTACCTAATAATCATTGTACCCAGATTCTTATCACTTTTGTCATCTTTCTTGTCATTAGTGACACCTGTTGAAATTTGACCAAAACAATTTGGCGCCATCCGTGGGACTACTTTGATTATTTGCGGAGAAATGACCAATCCACCGTCCGGTAGTCAAGGTGAGAGGAGTCAGCCACTTCCTAGTTCCGGTACCCAAGGCAACCTATCATCAAATTCGAAGTGTCAATTTGGAGCTAATGTCCAACGTGGTCACAATGTTGAAGAAAGTGAATGACCGGTTGGATACTCGGAGCATACAAACACCATGATACTCAATGCCATTGATACCATGCGTAAAGGGAACAAGCGAAACTCAAGTATCTACTCCATTTTCACCTTTGCATCCTAGATCTTTGTTTGGTGCAGGTACAGGACCAAGCCATTCTGGAGATATCCCTATGTCTAGTACCTTGCCAGCAGAAAGCACAATCGTGACGTCCATTCCAATCACGCAACCAAGATTCAGCCTTACAGCTAGCCAACCTGTGTTGTCATCTTGCTATACCTATGCCACACCTTCGATGGGTCAAACAGGGAGTTTCTTTAATGCTTTTGATACTCCTGCCTCTCAATTTAATAATAATCCTCTTTTCACAGAGAATCAACTTATTAAGGAAATGCAGACTATAAGAGAGTTGCTTGAAGCGCACTGAGTCAACTCGCCTTATCACCAAGTTTCCCAACTGTTACAACGAATCTCGTTTTGTTCCAAAGAATAGCTAATGTAGAGATCCCAAAGAAGTTTTCAGTCCCTCATATGAAGAAGTATGACGGAAGCACCGATTCAGCAGAGCATGTATTGATGTATCAGGAATCAATGGATATTATAAGTATCCCCCCTGTTTTTAAAGAAGCATGTTTTTGCAGGGGTTTTGGCTCAACTCTGTCAGGACCAGCCTTAAAATGGCTAACGGGACTTCCTCTAAACTTTATTTCTTCCTACGCTCAACTTGTCAACATGTTTACTAATCAATTTTCGTGCAACAGGGCATTTGACAAGTTGACTAGTGACCTTTACAGAATTGTGCAACAGCCTAACGAGAGTCTTAAAGAATATTTGCACAGGTTTAATAAGGAGGCAGTGACCATACCCAACCTGGATATGTCCACAGCTACGGAAGCATTCCGTATTGGCTTGAAAAAGAACTCTCTATTTTATAATGAGTTGGTGATGACACCTGCAAAACAACTTGAAGAAATAAGAACCAGAACCTTGCGTTTCATCAGATTGGAGGATGACAGCCTGGCAATGGAGAAGTCAATTGGGAGGACCCCTACTCCTCTATTTGAGCCGTCAGACAGAAAATCAGATTCCCACCATTATAAGTCTAGCAGGGGCAAACCCCCTGTTAAATTCGAATCTTCTAAAGTTCATTTTGTAGATGATGATCAAGATGGGGATGATAATGACTATCCTAAAATTTCTGATTACTGTTTTTCTGTGGATATTGCAGGAGTCCTTTGCACCATGAAAAATCTTGGAGATAAAGCAAGATGGCCCAAGAAGAGTGACAAGCCCACAACTTGGAAGGACAAGTCCAAGTGGTGCGTGTTTCATGAAGAGTTCGGGCATACTACTGAAAATTGTTTCGCCTTGAGGAAGGAAATCGCTCATCTACTGTCAAAGGGTCTTCTTAAAGATTTGTTGGGTAAGAAGAGGGTCAGAAATGAGTCCAAAGAACCTGATTCTGGGGAGCAGTACAGACCCGAGAAAGTTGCACCTCCTCCAGCCACCAAGGTAGTAAATGTTATTTCAGGTGGATCCCATATTTGTGGTACAACTTATTCTGCAGCCAAGCGTCATGCCAAGAGTTCTAAGGAGGATCGCCGAACCGCCCTCAAGGTGTCGCGACTTCACAGATGGTCAAGTTATCTCCTTCGAAGATGAGGATAAGGATAACACGTTGGACCCCCATCATGATGGTCTAGTTGTCCAGGTGCAGATTGCTAATTGTATGGTCAAGAGAATCCTGATTGACGGCGGCAGCTCAGTTAATATAATCTTCACTCACGCTCTGGGAGAAATGGGCATTCCTTTATCTGAAGTTGTGAGGAATTCATCCGTACTGGTAGGGTTCAGTGGTGAAGTAAAGCAAACAGTCGGAGAAATCAAGTTGCCTCTCTATTTGGAAGGTATGAATTCTATGGAAAGGTTCTGTGTGATCGAATGCTCGTCCTCGTACAATGTCATTTTAGAAAGACCTTGGATCCACAACATGAAGGCCGTGCCGTCGACTTATCACCAGTGCGTCAAATTTCCAACACCTTGGGGTGTGGCCAAGTTAAAGGGAAATCAGCAGCTTTCTAAAGAGTGCTACAAGGTTAATATGAAAGCAAGTTCAATCCCTCGTCAAGCATAGCAATTAAAGAAAAAGGCCCAGGATGTCCTTAAAGCAGTGGAGCATGAGACGAAAAGTATTTCTGTTGATGAGTCAAACCCTGAGGCCCAAGTGCAAATTGGTACAGATCTTCCACCCGAAATTGAGAAGGAGCTGATTGAGTTTTTGAAAGGTCAGAAGTGTTGTTTTGCGTGGAAGCATGAAGATATGACAGGAATAAGCAAGGACGTCATTACTCACAAGTTGAACATTGATCCAACCATCCGTCCTGTCCACCAGAAAAGAAGAAAATTTGCCCATGAGCGGAACCAGATTATAAAGGATGAAGTTGAGAGACTTTTGAAGCCAAGATGATCAAGGAAGTTCAATATCCAAGGTGGTTGGCTAATGTTGTGGAGGTAGAGAAGAAGAACGGCAAGTGGCGAGTATGCGTGGACTTCACAGACTTGAACAAGGCCTGCCCAAAAGATCCATTCCCTCTTCCTCATATTGATTCTCTAGTTGACGAGACAGCTGGCCACGATATCTTGACATTCATGGATGCGTCCTTAGGATTTCAGCAAATTCAAATGGAGCCCTCAGACCAAGAGGATACGGCATTCATGACTCCAGAAGGTATATATTGTTATATTGCTATGCCATTTGGTCTTAAAAATGCGGGGGCAACTTATCGAGAGGTAAACAAGATGTTCAAAGATCAACTTGGCAAGACAATGGAAGTCTACATAGATGATATGGTAGTAAAATCCAAGCATATTGAAGATCACGTGGAGCATCTTCTTGAGGCGTTCAACATCTTGAAAGCTTTCAACATGAAACTCAATCCAAGAAAGTGCAACTTTGGTGTTAAAGAGAAAGTTCTTGGGCTATATGGTGACTAAGAGAGGAATTGAAGCCATCTGAACAAATCAAAGCTATTCTCAACTTGGAATCTCCCAAGAATATCAAAGACGTCCAAAGGTTAACGGTAGAGTAGCTGCCCTAAATAGATTTATATCTAAATCATCTGATAAGTGCAGGTTGTTCTACGAAGTGTTAAGAAAGAATAAACTCTTCTAATGGACTGATCAACATGAGGCAGCTTTTAAACAACTTAAGGAATACTTGGTGATGTCACCCCTACTTGCTAAACCAGAACGTGGTGAGCGCCTCTATTTATATTTAGCCGTATCTGAGAATGCAGTTAGTGCAGTATTGGTGAAAGAAATCCAAGGTGAACAGCATCCTGTTTATTATATAAGTAAGTCTTTACTAGATGCTGAAACGAGGTACTCTCATCTTGAAAAGTTAATTTTAGCCCTAACTACTGCCGCTACAAAACTGCGTCATTATTTTGAAACACATCCAATAACTGTTAGAACTAACTATCCTATGAGAAATGTGTTGAGAACTCCAGAGATGTCAGGCAGATTGGCCAAGTGGTCGGTCAAGTTGAGCACGTATGACATTTCATATGAACCAAGAACAGCTATCAAATCTCAAGCTTTAGCTGATTTCGTGGCAGACTTTAGTCCAAGTTTGCAGCCCGAGGTGGAACGGGAGGTACAACAGCTTGAAGGTAAAACAATTCCTAGATCTTGGACACTGTATACAGATGGAGCTTCAAATTCCAAAGGAATTGGCTTGGGAATAGTTTTGAAATCCCCTCAAGGTGATATCATACCTCAAGCTGTATCTTGTGAATTCAATGCGACGAATAATGAAGCTGAATATGAAGCTTTAATCATGGGTTTAACTACAGCTTTAAGTTTAAATATTACTCATATAAATGTATATGTTGATTCTCAGTTGCTCGCTAACCATTTCAATGGCAGTTATGTAGCAAAGCATTCCAAGATGACTCTGTATCTCCAACATGTTAAAGCTTTGGCTTCAAAATTTTTGTCATTCTCTTTGGAACAGGTCCCTAGAGAAGAGAATACAGAAGCAGATGCATTGGCCAACTTGGGTTCTACTTGCAAGTCCATGTTACATACTAATATTCTCATTATTTATGTTAAATATCCAAAGAATAGACCGAGTGGAGGAAACTCAAAAGTTACTCAATCTAATGGGGCACAAGATACAAGTTCATCTTGGACCCAACCTATAATTGAGTTCCTTCAACTTGGAACTATTCCACGATATTAAGGATGTTAGATCTTTTAAAATGCGTACTTCAACTTTTGTTTTAATAGATAATGTCTTGTTTAAGAAATCTTTCGCGGACACTATTTGAGATGTATTGACAACAAGCAAGTTGAGCTTGTGCTAAGTGAAATCCATGAAGGAACATGTGGAAATCATTCGGTGGGAAAGCATTGGCATCGAAGGCTCTCGGATGGTTATTACGGCCAACCATGCGTCAAGATGCCATGAGCTATGTACGAAATGTGATGCTCCGGAGGCACGGAACATCTTGCACCAACTCTGAACCTCTACACCCTATCGTTTCATCTTGGCCTTTCATGAAATAGGGCATGGATATTGTGGGCAAGTTGCCTAAGGCCCTGGAGGCAAAGTGTTCATGTTAGCAATGACCGATTATTTCTCAAAGTGGATTGAGGCGAGGCCTATGTGCAAGTGAGAGACAAGGAGGTAGTTTCATTTTTAAAGAAGAATATTATTAGCAGGTTTGGCGTACCATCAGAGATCATATGTGATAATGGATCCCAATTCATAAGTAAGAAGACGGGAGATTTTTGTGCTCGTTGGGGCATCAAGCTGATCACGTCTACACCTGTCCACCCTCAAGCCAACGGTCAAGCTGAGTCAAGCAACAAGTTGATTGTCAACAACCTGAAGAAACGCCTAGATCAAAAGAAAGGAAAATGGGTGAAGAATTACCACTTGTACTTTGGGCGAGACAACTTCAAAAGGGCCACGGTAGAACTCCATATTCCTTGGTATTTGGAGCGAAGGCGTAATCCCGTCGAGGTGACGATCCCAACAAAGAAGGTATGGTTTATTAACTCAAGATGAAAATAATCTCTTGCTAACCCAAGATCTAGATACCATTGATGAGATCAGGGATTTAGCCAAAATAAGGATGGCAGCCTATCAACAACGGATTGCTAGATCTTACAACAAGAATGTCAGAATAAGAAGATTCCAGGTTGGTGATTTAGTTTTAAGAAAAGTATTTCAAAATACAAGAGAACCGAATGCAGTAAATTAGCTCCCAAGTGGGAGGGACCATATCTTATTGATGCTTGAAGGCGGCAAAGGGGCATACGGTTGTCAACCCCAAGTGGAGACAGGGTCCCTAGGAGTTGGAATGCCATTCATTTAAAGCTCTATTTTATGTAAGTCAAGTAGTTAACAACTAGACTTCTCAGGTATGATTTAATTTATGTCAAGTTCATTCGTGTGTTTCGATTCTCAAATTTATTGGAAACCCTTACTAACTTAAGCATCGGAGGGGTGTTGGCTACACTAACACCCAATCCTAACATAAATTTGTTTTGCAAGGTATACAAGCGGAGTAGGCTCAACATGTTAACACGCTAGTACGGCTCCGACATGTTGAGACCTAAATTGGAACAGGTCGAACATGTTAACACGCCGACGGCTCAGACATGTTTAGACTGAGATAAAGAAGTTCAACATGTTAACACGCCAGTACGGCTCCAACATGTTGAAACTTTAGCTGGAGAGGGATGGAACATGTTGACACACCAGGACGGCTGAAACTTGTTCTATTTCTTCAAACGACTTACCTCTAATCAAGGGTACATTTTGCTTATGGTTAAAAGATTTACATCTTTTCTAAAGAATTAAGGTTTTGACACCTTCGCCCGTGCGCACGATTTCACACTTGTTCAAGTTGTGACTATTGGTTGTAACATTGACATGTTACCTACTGTTTATATCATCAACATTTTATCTACTGAACAAGCAAGTGTTTCTGAAGAACCTGAAATACTTCTACAAAACTTCCAAATGTCCCCAAAAGATTTCACAATCAGTGGATAAGTTGGATAAGCCAACAAATCCCTTAAAACCTACGAAAAGCTTGGAGTACTAGACCAACCTAGTACCCCCAAATAAATTGTTTGCGCTCTTATGAGCCATTACATAAACCAATAAACAAAAAAGAATTGTCTTTGTTACCCCTCCTTCCAAACTACCTAAAACATTCAAATTGCTCAAACATCTTGGCCTGCTGCCGCCGGTGTTGCATTTGTCTCCCTTTCTTGATTACTCTCTTCAACATGAGTCCCCACTATGGTACTTAACACTTTATTGGCATCATCAACCAGTTCTTCCAGGGCCGGTGAATTCACCTCCTCTGCATCCACCGGTTCGCCAATGAAGTCTTCTAAAATTCTTCTCTCTTCCTCCAAGTCCCAATTTTGAGCTTGCCCATTCTTGAATTCCTCCATAAGTTGAATCCTGGCCTCCAGCAATGTCTTGGTGGCATTAAACTTGAAGTCTTCCTTTGCTGCTTCAAGTTCCTTCACATGAACTTCATTTTCCTTCACTTTTTCAGCACAAACGTCTGCCAGTTCCTTTCTCAACTTCACATTGTCTTTCTTCAATTTCTCCACTTCACCAGCGTGTACTTTGGCTTCTTTCTTCAATCTTTCTACCTCCCCAGCACTTGCTTTTGCTTCCTTCCTTGATTCCTCAGCCTCGTGAGTCGTGACTGCATCTAGTTGCCTTGATTTTCAGAACAGTGACTTGGTCCATAATAGGACTCACTATCTCCGAAACCTGTATTAAAGAAGCATTAGTACTTTGTAGATTCCTTGGTACAAGGTCCAAAGTTCCCCGTTTTACCTTGTCAGCAAAACCTTTCATCGCAGCACTAAATTTCTCTCTCGTCTTTTCTACGTCCAAAACATCACTCACGTCTGTGGCTTCAACTTCCACCAGTTTCCTTTTCTTCGACTCATTTTTCTTCTTTGATGCGTTTGCTTCAGAACTGGATGCCATGGATTGAGGAGTTGGGGGCTTACTGTCTTTCTTCACAGACCTCTTTGCTTTGGCACCGGCAAGAAGGTCCGCAACACTCACGTTGGTTTTGGAACGAGTGGCTGCAATAGGAGCCATAGGATTAGAACAACTTGAAGGATTAGAATAATTTGAAGATAGGCAAAAACTTTTAATCAAACCTGTGGACATCTTGCTAGGACTTGGTAGAGATTCTTCTGGGTGAACTCCTTTTTCTAAATCCTCGACCCTCTCTGAAGAAAACAGAACTGGGAATGCTTTGAAGGACCTAACGAGAGGATCCAATTCAAAAATCTCCTTTACGTTCTCCTCCGTTCCCTCTTGTTCTGGGAACAGCACGCACAATTTGGCAACTTCTACAAAGGAAAATTTCAAGTTGGGTAAGATTAGGTGTGCAAAAGATTTTAAGAATGTGTGAAATCGAAGGAAAATTTCCCCTACCTTGGGACCTCCACTTCGAAATTACACCAGCCTCTTGACCTAGGCTATCTCTCCTAACAAAGAAAAACTTGTTTCTCCATCCTCTATCGGCGGGGTCATTGTTGGAATTTAAGATGGGATCACCACCACTCTTAACCCTAAAACAATACCTCCCGAGACCAAATCCCCTTATCTCGGTGGTATAAGCAAACTCCTCTAGACCCACATTCAAACCAGTCTCTTCCTTCAACCTAACTAGGGTTTGTAAACACCTCCATCCTTGAGGCATAATCTGGGCATAGTTCAGTTTGGCAGAGGTAAAGAACTTAGTGATTAAGTCTGGAAAGGGGAATTTTAGGCCAATGGCAAAAGGATATTCTGGAAAACATACCCATTCAGGGGAATAGCATTCGGAGGTTAAGTTGGGATGAGTGAAGAAAACGGTTTTGGATGGCAATGCGTGATTCTTCTTAATAATTTCCAGATCTGCCTCAGAGATCAAGCATTTTTCCTTATCTGGTTCTTTCAACAAATTTTGGGTTACGAAACCCTCAGGGAGACCTTCATCACTCTCGATTATGCTTAGCTTCTTTCCTCCCATTTTTTCAACTTGAGAAAACTATCAACAAGAAATTGAGAAGGGGACGAGGAACTCACCGGAATGTTTACTTGTCTTTCATCTTCTTGCGTTCCTCCTTGATTTCTCTCCAAAGAAAACCCTTTTTCGTTGAGGACTCTGTGAAAAGAAGAGTTGGGGAAGGTTCTAACTTGTTCGAGAAAGAGGTTGTAAACGGTTGAAAAGTTTAAAAAACCATCATGAAGCTTTGCCTTGGAAAGATCCGAAACCGTCCCATCAAACCTTTTCATTAAAACCGCCGTACACTTTGTCTTCTTTTGACAAACTTTTTAAATTTTTGACTCTTTATGTTCTTTATTTTAAAAATTCAAAAAGTTTGGGGGCAATTGTTGGGCCCTACATTTTCAGTCAACCTGTTTTCAACTTACGCATAACATCTTGGTACTAACAACTTGAGTTCTCCTACTACATCTTGGTCATCTTGCAGGTTGAATTATTGTTACATTAAACCCTACTTTTCAGGGAACGTATCAATGGGTAAGGAGACTGATTCAACGACGTTTCTTCATCAAAGTAGTTAGCAACGGATCCTTATCTCCTCCATCAACAATGTGGCGAAAACATCTCAACAAGATCAACTTATTTCCGAGATTCTAGGCTTGGTATTTTCATTGTATTTTAGTTGTTATTTGAGGTATAAAAAGGGGATAACACCTGTATTTTACACACACAATCTCACTAGCTTAAGCTCCCTTACATACGCTCCTAATTTTGTACTCAAACTTGATTAATATACCCTTTGGTCAAGGCAGTTCCTAAACCTCCGGGGTTTTGTGCGGCGAACAAGTTGTTCAAGGGCTTTCCCTAGTCAACAAATTCTTTGTGTTCATTTCTATACTACCTAATAATCATTGTACCCAGATTCTTATCACTTTTGTCATCTTTCTTGTCATTGGTGACACCTGTTGAAATTTGACCAAAACAACTATATAGAGAGAGAGAGGAGAGGAAATGGAGTCAGAACTAACGGTGGAAGTGTGGAAGTGAGTGGTGGAGGGAGGTGGAGACGTTAACGGAAAGTAGCGGAAAGTTTGTCGGTTTGTTTTGGTGACGTGTGTGTGTTGCCTTTTTTGCTTTCTGTTGCTTTGCTTTGTTTGTTTTTGTTGCTTTTTCTGGCGGGAACTAAACGCATAAATATATCATCCCTACGCGTGAGAGTCATGTGACTTGCCAAACTGAATCTTCCTATTAGGCAACTATGAAAAATTATTCTGTAAAACTGCTACACTAGTAACATTTTTTAATTAAAGTAAAACTCCGTGGTCTCAGCGCGTCGCACCATTTCACCACCTTATGACTTAGTGATCTTGTGCAACGTCCCACCGAGTAACTTCTCCTACCATGCGAGAAGTTCTGGATAGTGACGTCAAGTCACTAAACTAACGTGGTATGACGTATTAATGACCCCCTCCGTTCAATTTAAGAATCAACGTTTGAAAAGTTTAGTAATTAAATAATATATAATTATCATTAGAATTTATCATAATTATAAAAATATATAAACATAGTTAATATATTTATACCACATGATGGTAAAGCTATAAAATAATGAAGATTGTAAGCATAATTTTTAAAAGTAGATTCTGTGTCTGAAACATCCAAAATAAAATAGTGGACTTTTTGCCTGAAACGAGAGAAATATATCTTTACATTTAAGGTAGTGGGTAAACTATACTAGGTCTAGGTGCCTATTTTATTCTGGTTGATTGATACTATAAGTCTATTACGTGTCAAAAATAAATAAAACGTCACACCACGTTAATAAAACGACAATTTCAATGATAATTTCCCTACCACAATTTTGTAAATATAAGTTCTTTTTAGTTATTTTCAAAACGTATATTTTCCCTAAATTTGTTACCGTTACTAACGAAGTTATCGATAATTTAACTTACATTCATTATTAGAACTAGAGAATTCTCAAAATCTACAAGTAGTAATTTAGAATTATTGATGTACCAGAAAAAATCTACAAAATATTTCTTCCACAGATGTTATGTATTGCTTAAGGAGTAAGATAACATTTGTCAATTATACGATCATTTGTATTCTGTCTCTATAGTATTCTAAATTTCCTTTGTCTATGGATTTTATTCTTATTTTGGGTTTTTCTTTATCTTGATTAGTACAACATCCATTCGATGAAATAAAATTTCTCTCGGCAACATATTTTTTGCCGTCGATCAGTAGCCAAAAGCCGCCTAGATGGCGCCCGAACAAAGGGAGGAAAGGAGGCGAACTCTTGATTGGATCTTTCCGTCAAATGGGTGATTATTAGAGTAGAGGAGCAAGAAAAAAATATTTTTTCGAAATTATCACGGCGGACGACTATTGTGGCCGGCCATATAGTGGTCTCCTTGTCGTAATAAATCGAATAGTTCTGGAGTAGGCTTGAGTGGGGACTCCAGATCCTCTGTGCCACAAGTTTGTGCCCCTCCCTGTGCTACAAGGCAAATCCAATGTTGGATTTCGGTTGAATTTTTAAATTCAACATTGAATTTGTCTTGTGGCACAGGAAAAGATACAAACTTATGGCACAGAGGATCTGGACTCGTGGGAGCTATTAACACTATGTTTATTTCTCTATGAAAATACTAAATTTATATTTATTATTCCCTCATTTTCAGGTAAATTGTTAACTATTCTATTTTGAGATGTTTTACATAAAGATTTTATTTTCAAAAAGTACGCCAACAATTTTCTTAATTTTTAAATTTTACCATATGGTATATACATATTAACTATGTTAAATTATTTTTATATTTATGATCAATTCTATATTTATATATCTTTCTTAATTATTAGACATTTCAAACATGTACTTTTTAAATAGAACAGATGGAGTATTTATCATGTCTCAATATTTAGTTACAATACTATGATGTAAATACTAAAAATAAATAAAAAGAAAACATGTACGTACACTAGTAAAACGAACTAAAAATCAACTTTATTATATTACTGAAAAGACACGATCATCTTGAAACCAAGAGAGTAGCAAATTGCCAATGAGATTATGGAAAATTTATCTTAGAACCATCTCAAAAGTCAAAAGAGATTAAAAAAAAATGTACTCTTACAAACACACTCTTTTTAATACTCTCTCCGTTCCGTTTTAGGCAAATAATATACTATTTTATTTTAGAATATTTCATTTAAAGAGTCCACTTTAAAAAAAGTATGCCTACAATTTTCATAAATATTTTCATTTTACCCTCCAAATATGCTATAAACATTTTGGCTATACTCAAATATTTTTGTACTTGTGACCAACTCTAATGATACTAATATATCATTTAATTATTAAAATTTTTAAATATGGATTTTTTGGGTGGAACGATGGGAGTATATCCCATAAAAAAAATAAAAAAAAACACTAGTAAATTTAATTTAGGCTTAAAAGTGACATTGCCTGTCCAAAATAAGAAAGAAAAAGAAAGTGAACAGAAATGGAGGGTCTTTATGAGATGAGTCTTCATTTCGTAACTTCTTGTAAATGTATTTTTGACAAGTATAGGACAAAATGGTTAAATTAAATTTGTTTTAAATACTCAAAATATAACTCGCCAAAATGGATAGAATTGGGCATGTTTGGCATCGTGGTTTAATGACTTGATTTTTAAAATTTTTAGTTTTTGTTTGTAATATTTGAAGAAAAGTAAGAGAAAGCTTGTAAGACCAAAAAATAAACCACGCAAGGAGAGCGGACCCGGGTAATTTTTTTGTTTTTCTTTTCGTCTTACCTCTACGTATTTCATTGGTTCGTTCTTGACAGGCCAGTGACTTGGTTTTATGATTATGAATTTTCTCTCGGTTTGATCTTTTAACTTTCATTATATCTCTCTCTTACTTTTTTTTTTAAATCATTATAAAAAGAAACTCAAAACCTTAAGATCATGTCACTAATTCACTATGTCAAACACGCACTCTATAAACAATCTTTACTTTAAATTTGTTTTGCGAGTCCCTTATCAAAAAATTGTCTACTCCACCGCCTACTAGAGTTATTTAAGCGTTGTGAATAAGGGTAAATCCAACAAAGGGGGTCATATTTAAATTTTGATACCTATTGAAAGTCCAAGTATTTCCAATAGTAAAAATAAAGGGTAACAAAATTTGTATTAGTCCGGGCAACTCCAACAATGTGTTTTGGCCCATAGGTATTAAAACCAAATTTTGATACCTATTGATACTATTTATAAGGTATCAAATTATCATTAATTATCATTAATTCACATTTTATTTTGGTTTTTATATCATGACAAATGACGACTATAATTTTTTTAAAAGACCGTCATACTTTAAATAATTGATAATGTATAAAGTATCAATAAAGTTATAAAAAATCAAAAATAAATTTAATACCATGAATTTGATACATATTATTGAAAATTATAATTTGATACCTTGTTAATAGTATCAATAGGTATCAAAATTTAATTTTGATACCTATAGGCCAAGACTCATTGTTGGAGTTGCCCTTAGGACTAAGACAAAATTTGGTACCATTTATTTTGACTATTGGAGATGCTAGGACCTTCAACTAAATATCAAAATTTAGTTTTGATACCCATTGTTAGACTAGCCCTAAGAGAGGTGGCAAAATTGCTACTATGTGAAGAACTTCACCAAATTTTGAATTTGATCTCTATGGGCAAGGACTACCATTGAACTTGCCCTATCAGAATTAATGAAAAGTTGCTTAGCATACTAACATATTACTCTCTCAATTTCAAAATAAGTGTCATTTATTGATTTTACACGAGTTTTTAAAAAGGAATTAACTCGATTCAATTTTCGTTTAATGCCCTCAAAATATCATTCAAATCAATGGTGTCAAATTAATGAGTTTGTCTTTATTTTTTATCTCAGAATTAATAAATGTATTAATTTGCAGCTCGCGTTGCTAAAGGAGACATTGTTGTGAAGCAAGAGCCTACGGAAGAAGATTAACTTTTTGTTATTGAGAAAATAATAAAATAATGTTGCTTTCATTTTTTTTATTACAATATTTCATTATTGGTTTTGTTACGAAATAAATGAATTATAATTCATTATTATTTTATTATTTTTGTGTCATTTTGTCTTATTCACCCCTTACAAAACTTTGAGCATACGTTAACCTCGACTATACAATAATCTGGTCTCTACTATCAACGTGCCATAGGCACGAGCACAAAATCTAGTATCTTTACATTTAAGGTAGTGGGTAAACTATACTAGGTCTAGGTGCCTATTTTATTCTGGTTGATTGATACTATTAGTCTATTACGTGTCAAAAATAAATAAAACGTCACACCACGTTAATAAAACGACAATTTCAATGATAATTTTCCCTACCACAATTTTGTACATATAAGTTCTTTTTAGTTATTTTCAAAACGTATATTTTCCCTAAATTTGTTACTGTTACTAATGAAGTTATTGATAATTTAACTTACATTCATTATTAGAACTATAGAATTCTCAAAATCTACAAGTAGTAATTTAGAGTTATTGATGTACCAGAAAGAATCTACAAAATATTTCTTCCACAGATGCTATGTATTGCTTAAGGAGTAAGATAACATTTGTCAATTATACGATCATTTGTATTCTGTCTCTATAGTATTCTAAATTTCCTTTGTCTATGGATTTTATTCTTATTTTGGGTTTTTCTTTATCTTGATTAGTACAACATCCATTCAATGAAATAAAATTTCTCTCGGTGACATATTTTTTGCCGTCGATCAGTAGCCAAAAGCTGCATAGATGGCGCCCGAACAAAGGGAGGAAAGGAGGCGAACTCTTGATTGGATCTTTCCGCCAAATAGGTGATTATTAGAGTAGAGGAGCAAGAAAAAAATATTTTTTTGAAATTATCACGGCGGACGACTATTGTGGCCGGCCATAGTGGTCTCCTTGCCGGAATAAATCGAATAGCTTTGGACTAGGCTTGAGTGAGAGCTATTAACACTATGTCTATTTCTCTATGAAAATGCTAAATTTAAATTTATTATTCCCTCATTTTCATGTAAATTGTTAAACTGTTCTATTTTGAGATGTTTTGCATAAAGATTTTATTTTCAAAATGTACGCCAACAATTTTCATAGTTTTTAAATTTTACCCTCTACATATGGTATATACATATTAACTATGTTCAATCATTTTTGTATTTATGATCAATTCTATACTTATATATCTCTCTTAATTATTAAATATTTCAAACATGTACTTTTTAAATAGAACGTATGGAGTATTTATCATGTCTCAACATTTAGTTACAATACTATGATGTAAATACTAAAAATAAATAAAAATAAAACATGTACGTACACTAGTAAAATGACCTAAAAATCAACTTTATTATATTACTGAAAAGATATGATCATCTTGAAACCAAGAGAGTAGCAAATTGCCATGAGATTATGGAAAATTTATCTTAGAACCATCTCAAAATGTACTCTTACAAACACACTCTTTTTAATACTCTCTACGTTCCGTTCTAAGCAAAGAATACACTATTCTATTTTAGAATATTTCATTTAAAGAGTCCACTTTAAAAAAATTATGCCTAAAATTTTCATAAATATTTTTATTTTACACTCCATATATGCTATAAACATTTCGGCTATACTCAAATATTTTTGTATTTATGACCAACTCTAATGATACTAATATATCATTTAATTATTAGATTTTTCAAATATGAACTTTTTGGGCGGAACAATGGGAGTATATTACTCCTGTATCCCTTCACGCCCATAAAAAAATAAAAACTAGTAAATTTAATTAGGCTTAAAAGTGACATTGCCGGTCCAAAATAAGAAAGAAAAAGAAAGAGAACAGAAATGGAGGGTCTTTATGAGATGAGTCTTCATTTCGTAACTTCTTGTAAATGTATTTTTGACAAGTATAGGACAAAATGGTTAAATTAAATTTGTTTTAGATAGTCAAAATATAACTCGCCGAAATGGATAGAGTTGAGCATGTTTGGCATCGTAGTTTAATGACTTGATTTTTAAAATTTTGAGTTTTTGTTTGTAATATTTGAAGAAAAGTAAGAGAAAGCTTGTAAGATCAAAGAGTAAACCACGCAAGGAGAGCGGACCCGAGTAAATTTTTTGTTTTTCTTTTCGTCTTACCTCTACGTACTTTATTGGTTCGATCTTGACAGCCAGTGACTTGGTTTTATGATTATGAATTTTTTCTCTGTTTGATCTTTTAACTTTCATTATATCTCTCTCTTCCTTTTTTTTTAATCATTATAAAAAGAAATTCTAAACCTTAAGATCATGTCACTAATTCACTATATCAAACACGCACTCTATAAACAATCTTTACTTTAAATTTGTTTTGCGAGTCCCTAATCAAAAAATTGTCTACTCCACCGCCTACTAGAGTTATTTAAGCGTCGTGAATAAGGGTAAGTCCAACAAAGGGGGTCATATTCAAATTTTGATACCTATTAAAAGTTCAAGTATCTCCAATAGTAAAAATAAAGGGTACCAAAATTTGTATTAGTCCGGGCAACTCCAACAATGGGTCTTGACCCATACGTATTAAAACCAAATTTCGATATCTATTGATACTATTTATAAGGTATCAAATTATCATCTCTAACAATAGGTATCAAATTCATGGTATTAAATTCATTTTTGATTTTTTATTAACTGTATTGATACTTTATACATTATCAATTATTTAAAGTATGACGGTTGTTTTAATTAATTAATTTTTTTAAAAATAAAAATTTTGAAAAAATTATAGTCGTCATTTGTCATGATATAAAAATCAAAATAAATTATGAATTAATGATAATTCAATGTACCATAGATATTAATTGCTTAACGTGTTAGTTGTAGTGTATAAATACTATTACCGTGTTATGATTACAGCTTGAGCATTATGTCATGTCATGTAGTTGCATTTAGTAACTTATTGAGTTTTGACTCACCCCGTTTGTTGTTTATATGATTTTTCTTAGATCCGAGCCAGCCTAGCAGTTCCCGGTGAGGTCGGTGAGACTCCGTATAGCTCGAAGGTTGTATTTTGGTCTAGTGGCTCTTGGAGCTTGTTGTTGTTTATCAGTATTTCTTTTGGTAAGGATGACGGTTGTGTAAAGTTATGTAAACTTTACTTGGGGAGTATTTGTTAGTGTTGTAAACCTTATATTCTTTGGTAGCCGACATATGTTACTCCCCCTGTATTCAATATGTGAAGCCAAATGTGCATCACATCTTTAATAGCATCTAAAGTCAAAAGATCACTCATTAAAGATATCCAGATTAGATTAAAAAAGAGTATCACAATCAAACATAGACTCCCCAAAAACAATATTTTGCTCCCCCTAGATTATCATTCGGTTGTGCTTGACCTTATTCTCCTCCTACATATGCATCATCTCCCCCTACATGTGTATTATCTCCCCCTTTTTGACCAAAATATTAAGAAGTTTTGGTATTTGTTGCACAAGGTATTCAAAAACAGAATCTGGTCACCAATGGAAAAAAGTTGTTCTTGCAAGATGGAGACAGAAATTGGAATAGTTGTGACGACCCGAACTCATCACCTGCTTCCAAATCTATATACTAACATATCAGAGTATCTCAAACTTGCAGCGAAAAATAAATAACACCTAGATTCTAAAAAGAACGTAAATCTAATAAATATCGACCTTGATACAACAACTCAATCAAAACCCAAATTTTACAACAATCACTTCTATTAACCAATCACTAGGCTCGCTCTCTACCCCACCTCGCAGCTAGTCACGTTTCCACTGCGCACTCTGATCAAATTAAACCTGCAAAATTCAAATAACTAGTGGGGATGAGCTTGTGAGTCCAGCAAGGGAGGGGATATACAATACCACAGAATAGAACGGAGACCTATGATTCAAATATCACTTTGTCCATGAAGTTAAACTATGGACAATAACTCATAAATCAATAAAATCATGCCCTTGGCAAATCAACGTTCAAAAAACGAAACACGGTATATATGCTCAAAGCATCAAAATATACTGCTCAATCATATATCACACTCTAGTATACTATCGGGCTCAGGTTCAGTGGCAAAACAATAACCGAATCAATCATTGACGCCCAATCATTTGAGCCCACCAACTCATAAACAATAACAATAACGGGCTCACTGAGACCGAAGATACCGACTAGTATCACTAAACTATTCAAATAATCATGTTTTTAACCAAAACACGGTAAATTACGAAATCACGATAAATCATAATAAATCCTTTTCGAAATCTATTTGATAAACAAGATGGAACGATAGCAATAAATCATATTTCAAGATACAGAATATTTTAGAAATATCACGTGATAAAAATGACACGGAATCAGTACTGTATAGTCTCCCTTACCTCAAAAATGCTTAAAACTCAATACCGAAAATTATCGGTGCAACATCATGTTTTTCGATAGAATCGATCTACACCTCAAGCATGTCGACCTTACGAAGTCGGTTCGTCAAAACACTCAAGCATTGCAAACCAAATCGATATTGTACCCAATATAATATCACACGGTTTAATAGGGACGGAGGGAGAAATCACGACTTAGGGGCGTTGAGGAGGGTCGGGGACGGTGATGTATGTATATCTTGAGGAAGAAGCGAAGAATATACAATCCTAAGCTTATATACTCAAATTCAATGGTCAAAAGTCATTAAAGGCGATTTCACCCTTTGCTGCCACGGGATGAGTTGACTCAAACATAATAAACTAGTAGTTTTTATTACTAAAATAATAGATTTAAAATAGTACTCCCTCCGTCCCTAAATTATTGTCTGAGTTGACCCGGCACACGGATTAAGAAAACTCAATTGACTTGATTATTAATATTGGTATAGTGTGTAGTTTCCTTTAATGCCCATGTGTATGTGGCTCATAATTAAAGTAGGGAGAAAAAGTAAGGGTAAAAGTGGTGTTCTAAAAAGAAAAGTTTTCAAACAAGATAATTATTTAGGGACGGACAAAAAAGGAAATGAAGACAATAATTTAGGGACGGAGGGAGTATAAAATATTAAAAGAGAGTCAAACATATGACTTAGTCAAATTTAGTAAAAACTATTAGTTTATTATCAAGGATTACATAGAAAAGTCAACCAAATATTTTCAAGTCAAATTAAATTTATTTATATATTTTTTAATAAAAATAAGTAATTTTCGGGATCTCACAATAGTGGCAGAAGTGTGAGACACATCCGGACTATATTCTGGACTACATCTGTAGCAGTAGTCTTGGGAATTAAAGATGAGGAAGGAGCAACAATCTAAGAGGGATTCAAGAAGGTTTTACGGAATGCAACCACTTCCTTAAATGTGTATGATGCAATCTGATTAGACTAAAAAGGACCACTATTAGCACAAGGAAATTGTAAGACAATGCAATCAACACAAGGTAGAATCCTAAAACATGAAAGAAATACAATTCAACATGGAGTGTACCTCGACCAAAATTTTTCGATAAACCAAGGCAAGATTTGCATCGTATTATCCACAGTCAACCTCTTTAAAATTTGCACAATATCCCTTAGACAAAATAAATCCAAGAAAAGTTCAGATTTAAGTAATTCTCAAATTTCCTATAAAAACTAAATATTAGGATGGAAAAATAGATTCACCAATATATGCATGCCCTATGAATTTAGGGGTGTAAGGCCGAACCACGGAACCTAACCAAACTAGACTAAACTGGTCGGTTTGGTTTGATTTTGGTCCAAGGCAGTTCGGTCTTGGTTATAAGAATTTAAAAATCATTAGGTTTGGTTTGTGGTTTCGGGGGTTGAAGCGAACCAAACCGATCAACCGAACCATACCGCTATACATTTTTATTTAATATTATACATATATTAATAAAATTTTCTTAAGCTTTGATTGGAGTATTGTAAACTGTTAAGCATGTTGTTTGCCTAAACTTTAATTGGGAGTGTATTTTATAGTTAATTTTTTGATTAGTTATTTTATTTTGTATTAAAGCATTTCCTTGTTATATATAAGTCTTTTTTTCCCTAGAATATTTAAATTATTAAACCGTTAAACCGGACATAATCGATGGGTTTGGTTTGGTTCAGTTTTGAAGTCTTTGACGGTTCAGTTTGGTTTGAAAAAGATAGAACTGATAGGGGCGGTTCGGTTCGGTTCATGATTTTGGTCCAAACCGAACCACTTACACCCTTACCAGTGATTTATGCCTGCAAATATGAGAAGTAAAAAGAAAAACGCACACAATGCGTGATATGGACTGGTTTTAAAAATGTAGGCACATATGATGGCACATTTTGAATCATACTTTTTCCCATATTCATTTATCAATCACAAAAACAACAATCACTTTATTACTTAGTTAATTAGCCAACTAAAATAGCTAATCTGTTATTCGATACGAAAATGTAAATAACTAAAAATAAATGTAAACAAGAGTTGAAAATTATTGTAAATACAATTTCATAGATTATTTGATAAATTTAATTTTATTAGAATATCCTCTATGATAAAAATTATGAAAATTAACTTTAATTTCTCTCGGACATAGCACGGTGTTAGGACCTTTGTTTAGATTCATGTTTTGATGATGCTAACTAGGTTAGATTAATCCTCTTTTATGCATAGGGATATTGTAAAAGAGTTTTATACCATCAAGGAAGGTTCAAGCTGTTAAGCTGTTTCACAGCATGGAAACAACTAAGATAGCATATCATAACTGTTTCATGAAGATATAACAACTATGTTATAAAGCACGTTGCAAATTTCATAACGGTCACACAAATGGCAAAACTGACTTTTCAGAACAAGAAATCCTAATTAGGGCGACACCAAGAAGACTATGAGAGAGTCACTGTGACGACCCAACCCCGACCCCGAAAAGGGAACGCGGGTCGTGCCGTCTAAATAAGGACTACAATCATGCAAGGACTCAATTATCAAAACTGACGTGACGCAACATTGGACACGTAGTAAAACTCGGCACTAAAAAGCCGGAATAATTTAAAACTTTAAAACCTGATATAACAATTAATAGCAAGTAAACCAAGTCATCGGCGAAATTACAACCGGAACCCAACACTAACAAGTCATGCTAATAATGAACACCTCGACGGCTAAACACGCCGGAGAAACCACATGAGTAATCAAGAGCTAAAGGAATGCTCAGCGGAAGTCTTAACAAGTGAACCAAATACATGCAAGCAAGGCTCGGCCAACAAGTGCCGGCAAATAACTAGAAACATAAATAGTATTATTAATCTAGTCTACAACAAGTACAAGTTACTACGATTACACATTCCCAAGCGAAGTCTAAGTGACTTGCTTAAACCCAACGTCCTTGCAAAAGAGAAACCAAAAGCCAATGCTACCACCTCTAGGCGAACGATCACGAGCACGAGTAGACGATCAACCTCGATGAGACGGTCCTGGATGACTAGGATCTAAAACAGTAAAAGGGAGGGGGTAAGTCATAAAGACTTTGTAAGCCACCAATATACATGATAGGATATAATGCAAGGCATACATAGCACGTATCAAGCAAGATCATGTTAGCACGTAGTTCTCATGTCGCGATGCACATTGTCTTCACGTAAGTGCTTAATTAAATCACATAGGATAAGGATATGTTATAGAACCGGTGCCGCTTCGTAGTCCCTGAAATAGACAAGGTTATCACGATTGTATTTGTCGGATGCACGTGTATGATACATCGACCACGATAGTATTATTCCAAGCGCCCTTTGGTTACGACAAGGTACTCTTCTCCACTGTGATCAGTAGTGAAGGGTGTGTGCGAGTTATGGTGTGGCGACCCATCACCACCATGAATCTCGCGATTCATGACTATGATGCATCGTTGACCATCGAGACAATTCACGTAATGCCAGCTGGACTAATGGTATGCCAAGTAGATATTTACTTGTCATACAAATCAAGTAAGGAGCGAGCTCGACAAGAGCGAACTCGTCCGAGTCAAGTAGATGTTTACTCACGTAATAAATCAAGTAACGGAGCGAGGTCGACAAGAGCGACTCGTCCAATCAAGTAGACATGTTACTCTACGATATACAAGTCAAGCATAGATCAATCATGTTAAGAATTCCCAAGAACTAAATTTACAATTCAATTGAACTCTAAACGTCGTAGGGATTTATTTGTAGAGTCGGTATTGTTCAATGACTCTCTAAGGCAACTCCGTTGAGTTATTACTAAAATATTCCTAAGTAGCGGATGAATGCTATATGCAATTCATGGCTCTTTTCTATGTTCTCGATTCATATACAATTAGACTATTAAGCCATTCATGACTTTTAGTCCATCAAGATCCAAGTTCCCAATTTGTGAACCTTAACATGTTCATCATTTTTGAAGTGTGAATTCACAACAAGTCCAAGAACAAAAGTTATTCCAAGTTCATCCTAGAACATTATTCATACTTAACACAAGTCCAAATTATCAATTATGAGTCATTAACCCAAAATTTACAGAAAATTAACTTAAGAAATTTCAAGTTATTAACATGGTGCATGTCTTCTTAAGCATGTTAATAGAGACTATCATGAAGGGAGCATACTTGATATTGAGCATACAAAACAGGGGATTGGGTGCTTACCTCAAACACACAAATCAAACCAACAAAAGGAGAATCAAAACCTTCCAAGTTGTTTCCCTAGTCCCAAGCAACACAATTTTGGCTTTGCATGTAAGTTTGAGTAGTTGGATATGGAGGAGATGAAAACACATAGTGGTCTCACCTTGAAAACACACACAGTCTCTCTCTCAAATGTTCTAGAGTGGTTTTGGGTGAAATGGGTGTGATAGGGAGTCATTTCCTGGTGTTATCTTGGTAGAGGAGGTGTGAGTGAGCTGGCTTTCTCACCTAGGTACGTGTCCCAACCCAAACAAAAGGCTTACAAGTCAACAATTATAAAAATAAAGCTTCAGCGCAACAGGGCGATCGCTCTCCCACGAAAAAGGGCGATCGCTTAACAATCTGCCAACAAAGCGATCGCTTTGTTAAGGTCCAAAGCGATCGCTTTGTACCCAGTTTCTCGATAGCACATTCTGTCTACAAAGCGATCGCTTTGTCCAAAAACAAGGCGATCGCTTTGTACCCAGTATGCACCTCACTGAGTACAAAGTCATTTTAGTCACAAAAAATCATCCCAAATCATCTTTTGTGAATAACACAAGTAAACAAAGCTAAAACACTCAGCAGTTATAGAAGCACAATTCATTTTACTAACATGGCATTTCTATTCATGCTAACAAGACATATAACATGCAAATAATACAATTAAGGGAACTAGGGTGTCACATCCTCTCCTCCTTAAAGGAATTTAGTCCCTAAATTCACTTACCATCTAATCAAACAGGTATGGATACTTCTCACGCATCTCACTCCGAGTTTCCCAAGTGGCTTCTTCCATCAAATGATTTTTCCACAAAACTTTCACTAATGGTATCCTCTTAGTCCTCAAGATTTGTTCTTTGGTATCAAGAATCTTCACCGGCTTCTCAACATAGGAAAGATCGGGTTCAAGGGTAATCTCTTCATAGGCAAGAACATGTGATTCATCCTTCATATATTTGCGAAGCATAGAAACGTGAAACACATCATGAATACCCGAAATAGACGGTGGCAATGCAATCCGGTAAGCCAAAGAACCAACCCTCTCAAGAATTTCGAACGGACCAATATACCTTGGCGAAAGTTTCCCTTTCTTACCAAATCTCTTAGTACCACGGCGCGGCGATATTTTCAAGAACACAAAATCCCCAACTTGAAACTCAAGATCGCGTCTCCGGCTATCCGCATAGCTTTTCTGTCTACTCTGAGCCGTATGCAATCTCTCTCTAATCAGCTTCACACCCGCGGCCGATTATTTTACCATTTCGGAACCCCATAACTTAGCTTCACCAACTTCGTCCCAGCAAATCGGTGAACGACACTTACGCCCATATAAAGCCTCATAAGGAGCCATCTCGATGCTAGATTGGTAACTGTTATTATATGCAAACTCTGCCAACGGTAGATGTGAATCCCAACTGCCCTTGAAATCCATGGCACAAGCACGAAGCATGTCCTCTAATATCTGTATCAATCTCTCCGACTGTCCATCTGACTGGGGATGAAAAGGTGTACTCAAGTTAAGTTTTGTACTCAAGGCCTCCTGTAATGAATGCCAAAATCTCGAGGTGAATCTAGGATCTCTATCCGACACAATACTAACAGGAACACCATGTAGCCTGATAATCTCCTGGATGTACAATGCTGCCAACTGACTCAAACTGTAAGTCATCGCAATAGGAATAAAATGAGAAGATTTCGTTAACCTATCAACAATAACCCAAACAACATCGAAGCCTCTACGAGTACGCGGCAATCCCGTAACAAAATCCATCGTGATATGTTCCCATTTCCACTCCAGAGTCTCAAGTGGCTGAAGTAGACCGGCAGGTCTCTGGTGCTCCGCCTTAACCTGCTGACATGTCAAACATCTAGAAACATACTCATCTATCTTCCTCTTCATACCGTTCCACCAAAACTGCCTCTTCAAGTCATGGTACATCTTAGTACTACCCGGATGTATCGTATACTTGGCTTTGTGAGCCTCATCAAGGACCATACGCTTCGCTCCATCGGAAGAAGAAACGCAGACCCTATTCTGAAATGTCAAGATCCCATCACTGTTCATCGCAAATAAATAATAATAATAATAATGCAAAAGGACATTCAATGATGACAGTATTTTTGTCTTATATTTTAATTCAACACTTTTTCAGTTTATCAATCAAACAGTCTCACACTAACTTAAGACAACTCATCAACAGTTCGAAAAGTTAAATCAAATAGCATTAGATCATCAATCATTATTTATAAGTCATCACTCATAAATTATCACTATAAGTCATCGGTCATAAGTCATTTCTCATCAACTAAATTAAACATGCCCTATATAGTGTACCTAAAATTTTGAATTATTTCACATGTCTAATATTACAAGCTAGAACTTGTGTTATTCTTACAGACTTTAATGTTAGTAAAATTAGATTAAATTTATTTAGATCCTTACACCACAGAATTATATTTGTCATTTTCTAAGTAATTACATGAATAATTTTATAAATTTAATCAAGCGATGTAGAGATCAAATAAAATTAATTGAACAATTAAAAATCTAAGTAAATTTGAATCGAGACTAGTACTAAAACTCGTAAAAATCCCACAAAAATACCAGAAGCTCGAGCTCCTTGTATCATTTGATTTCAAAATACGGTGCGATGCTACGCTATTGATGATGGCTTAGTCCCGACGGCGTGGAATATTTTCTCATAAATCACCTGTTTTATACTCCCATAACAGGGAGGGAGTTATCAGAAGGCTTCAGCTTCAGTCGACGAAGAGAAGAAACGATAAAGATAATGTCTTTTAGTCTCACTTTTCCCGCTTTGTCTACTCCAGTAAGCCTCTCTCTCCATCATCATCATCATCATCTTCCATAGTTCCATTCATCAATTGATTCTCTCTGCTCTTACCCATGTATTCGTTTGAGGAAATTCTTTGAATTTGATGCTAATTTGTTTATGCTACAGTGGAAGACGGCATCAACGACTAGTAAACAACAGGCAAGGCATAGAACTATTGGTCCTGTTGGGGTCAAAGCATTTCTCTTCAATCCTTCCGATGAACGCATCCTCAAACAAGCTCTTTCGGTAATTCAATCATTGAATCTCTGTCTGTTTCAAAATTTAGCTTTGACTTCAATTTGTTTGAATCACTTATGAATAACAGAAAAATTGTAGTAAGATTAACAGTCTTTTTGTATTTCATTGTTTGAATCATAATTATAGCAAAATTAGTTGATGGATCACTTGCCCCTTACTATGAACTGCTTCTAGATCTAGGGTCTCCGTCCGTCCGTCCGTCCCCTCCCAAAAAAAAAAAGTAATAAAAATACTCCCTCCATCCCAAAATGAATGTCAAGTTTAAAAATTTTCTTGTCCTAAAATGACCGTGTATTTTTGTATAGTGTATACATTTATAAAATTCAGCAATAACTAACAATCATG